>JAOYFF010000141.1:374374-387873 GCA_025773925.1 Cryptomyrus ogoouensis | reverse complement strand
TGTGATGGAGAAGGCAGACTGAGGTTGCAGGGTTGGTGTTTTTATGCTTTTATTGAATATTTTTTTCGTTGGGTTGATGTTTTTTTTTTTTTTGGGGTAATTTTTTTTATGTGTGGGGTGTTGTGTTGGTTTGTTTTGGTTTGGGTGTTTTTGCGAGCCGTCCCTCGGGTGGGGCGTGTGGGGGGGCGCGGGGCCGCGGGGGGGAGGGGGGGCGGACAAATGCGTGGCTTGGGTAGTAGTAAAAGCTGCCACTGGATGTGTTTTGGTGGGAGGCAAATGGAGACACTGAGCTAGGCATTCAGTAGCTTTCTGTGGTGTTCATTTGCCGAGTACCGAGTTGGCCAGATAATCGGGCCCATAAAGATTACTCGTGTCGGTTTATATTTGGGGACCTGATGCTAGGATCCTGCCTGTTTAAGGAATGTGAAAAACACACCTAATTAAAAGGACAACAGACATGCAGTTACTTGTCACATGAGCCTTGAAAAATAGCATCCCATCTCTCCTGCCATAATATTGACCAAAAGCCTTGTGTGTTTTTGTGAGTTTCACAGAGAGAGGAATTGCTGAAACTAACATCTGTAAAGATCACATTTCAGTAGCAGATCCTGTGCTTTATTCCTCTCAGGTCCTGGACAGAGCCCTGCTCCGGCTACAGCAGATGCAGGCGGTGACAGAGCCCTCTGACTGTCCGCGGGACAAGGATCACATGATCCGGAGGTGGGCAGGACAGCGGTCAGCCAGGTGTCCCTAAGCGCAGCAACCGCGAAGGGAATTAGGGGCGTCGTACAACCCAAAGGGTGAAATGGGTTAACTGTCCTAACTCAAATATATATTAAGGGTAATAGGTTGTAGATTTTATTTATTTAGTAGATACTATTATCCAAAGCAGGGTCAGAGAGTCCCTGGAGCAATCAGAGGTCAAGGTTCTTGCCCAAGGGGCCCAAAGCTGAAATCACTGTGCAGCTTCTGGTATTTGAACCAGAAACCTTCCAATAATGGGCCCAGCATTCTAACTGGCTGAGCCACACATCACCCCCTTATGTGAGGCGATTGACTAACCCAACATAATGTCAACGTCAAGATTTTCCACACTTCTCCAGAATTTATTCTGAAATGAAGGGACAGATGCAAACCTAACCCTTCATGGACAAACTGGCAGTCTCTCGTTCATTTTGCCGCACCGTTCTGTTCCGAGGCTTGTCGCGGAGCTGAGAGTCTCTCTCCTGTCATAGGATGAACCAGCTGAAGGATGAGATGCAGTTGGTGGCGTTGGAGTTACAGCACAACAACAGCATCATTGAGAGGTACGGCGTCGACGAGGCCGGCACTGCTCTCTGCCAGTGCAGCCTCCCGACAATGAACTTTTGTTTTATAGAACCTGTGCTTCAGAGGGGAACTGCTCGGAGAATGAGTTTGTTATTCGAATATGTGGGCGGAAACACAGAAAAGGCATAAAGGAACCTTTCTCTCGGTCCAGTTCATTTTCTCAGTTCGATTTTTATATAGCGGCATTCCCAAAAGAGCAGATGTAGCAATATATCATAACCAGATGTGAGAAGGTCAGGTTCTGCATACTGCAGGCCTGTCAGGTTCTGCATACTGCAGGCCTGGGCCACACGTTTACAGAGATACGTGGAAAGATCAGCGTGGGAAGAACCCAGAGGATGGTGGAAGAAGGAAAGTAGTACGTGTTATTCATGTCGTTGTCTGTTGCTAATCTTTCAGTTATTCGTGTTGTTGGTCTCGGAGCAAAGCCAATTACTAGACCTGTTGCAACCATTGTTCATCTGAAATTTCAACCTTGTTCATTTGGGGAAGATCCTTTAGTGCTGTGTATCCCTGCCATTTCTGCAGCTTGGGAGTGACGAACAAAGGTCCAGAAGTCTGACTGCCCACAGGATTATGGGTCGTCATGGAGAAAGTTCCACAGATGATGGAGGAATGTTCTGGAAATTGCACGGAGAGGTCAGATAGGCGGCAAAAGATTAGGTCACAGTGTTGAGGCACAAGCCTCCGTAATTTCTTTAAGAAAATGTATTTGGGTTAAATGTCTAAATATTACTCTCACCCTCAACCTTCTCTTCAAACCACTGACCTCCCTCCCAAATTAGTATCTATATGACATCAGCATTTTTCCAGAACACTCTTATAAGCATTGATGGTTCTATCCATTTAACCTACACAATGGCCCTTTATCGCTTGACTGTGTAGCTGATGTTCCCGGTTGGGTCTTAAAGCTGCCGACAGGGGATTCATTTTGCCTGGAGAATCGAGTGCTTACTGGCCCCTACTTCTGCAATAACCCTCAATCTCCTGGACAGCATGCTCAATAAGAGCCCTGCTTTGTAATTGAATGCAAGGTGGAAATTTCAAATATCCTTGAAGGGACTTGACCATCTGAATCAGCAGCCATGTATCAATGTGCCCTGTTTAGCCGAAGCTTCAGAGATGTGCTGTTTTATTCCAGGTTGTTATTTTACCTCTGTACGTCATTTATGACTGTGATATTTAATGTATTGACGCTGCGGTACAGATATTTTTTGTGATGCTATCAGACATTCTGAGTTCATGTTGATTAAATTAGCTTTATCTAAATAGCGATGCCGAAAATACACCAGAAAGAGTGCGTCATAAACCTGTAAAGGCTTGTTCTTTCAATAAAAGGAAGTTTTCAGTAAAACGACATCGCATTGCCTCAGTGATTCTTTAAATTAGCCGATTCTTTTCTTATGTATGATTTTAAAGACCAACTTATATGTTTGAAATACGGGGGATTTTTGCTGTTATTAGGGGGAAGATACATATATTTAGGCAACAAAGACCAGCTTTGAGGGAAATACCAAAGTCAGCCTTCCGTTTTGGAGACGCAGCTACGAGTCCAGCGCGGAAGACGCGGTTTAACCTCAACACTGCTCACTATAGTAAAAGCGACGCAAACCCTACAGGAGGCTTATAACCAACATGAAGGCGAAATTAAGCCCGAATATGAAAACAACACAGACGTTTTCATTAAAACAAAAATGAAGAAAAAACAGAAGTTAAATCGCTCCGAGGGCAGGGGCTCGCTGGTGCTTTTCAGCTGTACAGCGCGTCATTCAAAATGGACTTTTTGGTACTTTGAAATAAATGTTTACATGGCACCCTAACAGAATAACTCACAGACACTGAATTTTAACAGGCGCCACCAAATAACTACCCAGATTTGTAATACAATCAATACAATTAACATATGCTTCATAATAAAGTAATTCTGGGGGCGGGTGGATATGGGCGGGGTAAACGTACGTATGTGTGACTACATGTATTTGGCCGGGTGTTTCCTCGACATAAAAGGCGATGGAAGTTCTTGTACTATAGTGATCCAGTCATCTCTTTTTATTTCAGCTAGGCAATGTGCTAAGAAATAAATAATTTGACAACAAACAAAATGTCATTTTCATCTGTGTTGCTTTTTCCATATTAAAGGCTCAATGTTTGTAATAGGATATTAAGAATCGATCTCATTATAAAGTGTATTACACTTCTGTGTTATCATTACAATTTGTTTTTATACTCGTATAGGAAACCCCTCTCTGAGTCTCTGAATATGAAAACGTGATTAAAATAAAACAAAGAATTCCCCTTCGCCGGACCTTTTCGGCGCAGTAGTAAAGAGGAAGGGGCGTTTCTCTTTAAGAGCGCGTGGGTCTGGCCGCTCCTCTGCGCTTTAAGTCTCTCTGCCCCGGGAGGATTAGTCACTTTGTGCCTGTCGGCTGCTGCTCCGCTTTAATTTACGTTTATATTTACTAACCCGGCCATGGCGTCCGCAACCGTGATTTACTGCGAAGGGTGGACGGCGAACGTGGGCAAATCGTCTCAGACGAGATCAAGGCGGAGCCTGGTATGGAAGAGGGAATCCGCGCTGTCAGCATCGCCGGCATCCTTAGATCACCTTCCCGGCCACCGTGCGGTGCCCAGTGATGCGGCGCCGTCCAGTTGCATCTCCCAGTCGCGGAATGAGGCGGGCATGATTGGGGAAGAATTCTTTAGCCATCAAAAGATGACGGCCAGGCCCTCGTCCCAGATCACGGTGCACCGGGACCTGGACTTAAGCTTCCTGTGCGGCGGCGGCGGCTGGAGCGCCGGGGATCGGGTGACGCAGGGCAGGTCTGGGGTGGTCAGGAAGAAGAGTGATCCGCCCAGGAGAGAAGCGTGGTCGATCTTCAGCCAGGAGGACCCGCGAGTGAAGAAGGAGAAGGGAGAGGGGCATGTGTTCGTCGTGAAGAAGGTGGAGCAGGACTGGTGCGATGCTTGTAACTGCCGAGTGAGCGGGAGCGCACTGAAGTGTCGGAGTGAGTGCGGGGGATTACTGCGGGTCTATGTTTACACTTTACACAAGTGCAATGTAAACATGTGTGTATGTAAGCAAGATTAATGTTTTGATGACATCGATCACACTGTAGGTAAAAAAAATCGGACTGGCGAAAGGCCGCGTGTTTAATTATAAGGGAAATATGCGTTGATTTAATAGATGCACTTGTTACAAAGATCTTTTGCTGACTGCGAGATAGATCCACAATCCTGTCGAATGTGCTGACTCGGGGTTAGATCTCATTGATAGGACTGCCGACACACGGTTTACTATATGCCGAGAATGATTAAAGCAATTCAATAAGAAATTAATGTCAATATCTGAGTTTCTTCACATTTAAGGCACTCGAGGCTAACGGATGTAAATGGTTAACCAGGATATTGATGAGTGATTGTTGGCCGACCTGTGATTGAGTTTAGGTAGATGCGGGTCATTTCAGAGAATACTTTTTTCCTCCTTTGTGTGTTTAATGTCTATAACACGTAGTCATAGACCACGCTGGGTTTGCAGAAATGTAGAAACTGGGCATGTCTCTTCGGCATGGCTGGGATGCGTTGGGAATGTCCTAAAAATGAACCCTAAATTTACACTTAAGCCCTGTCACTATCAGCTGCCGCAGCCAAGAGAATTTGAACCCGATCAGTCCAGAGGTGAATGTTCTAGCATGTTTTTCCAGTCTTCAACTTTGATACTATCTTTAGAGATTCCACTCTTTCTTTTTTTTGCACAGAGATTTCACCATCCCGCATCTAGTGTCAGGTCACTGGTTATCCCTGTTTGTTTGAGTTGTAACATGCAGTGAACGCTGCAGCATTATTTGCAAAATCAGATTAACTGATGTGATTTACACTGCTCTGATGGTGACCCTTGTGACGAATGCATGCCTGAGTTTCAACAAACTGTGACTTCCTTTTAGTTGCTTATGACTGATTTGAGTGCTGCAGTTTTCCCAGCATGCCTTTGGGTTGCGGCTCACCCCGTTAACAACAGTGAGAGGCCGGTGGCCTATCTTCGGGCGGGCTGTTGTTTTAGGCATGGAGGGAGAGATGTTCCTGCATTTGCCCTGTACTTTGGAGACCGTTATAGCTCGCATCAGTGCAGGGTACACATTTATCATAATGCACTGGGGGGGGGGCAGCTCCAGTGATGCCCTCTTCTGTAGTGGAAAAATGGAAAACCTGGCATGTACTTTTGGGAGTGAATTACATGGTTTTTAATGTTCGGGTTGGATGTCAGTATTCTGTATCATTCTTACTGGGGAGTCACACTTACTGTCTTTGTTGTGGCTGTGACATAGCTGGTGTGAAAGGCGCAGTTGCGTTTGGTGCTTTCGGTCGTGTGCATGGTGCTCCGGGAGAGGGACTTTTTGGAGACCCACCTCAGGACTTTGGTCTTCATGGTTAAATGCAAGGGCAGGGCTTGGTGGTGGGGAATGTGACCTCACTGGGGTTTTGTCATCGACGATGATGTGCTCTCCACATGGCACCCTCTGTGCTGATGTCACATTGTGATGGTAAGATGTGTTTCCGAACACCGTCGCTGGTGGTAACATTGCTGATGACATCATTAGCATGTCACACTGTGTAACTGCTGTCCTTTGTCTGGAGTGTGTGATCATCAAGTGTTCATCCTACTCTGGTTGCTGAACACTTTTAATATTCCCTGGGTTCTAATTCGCATTCAAGGAGCCTGATTCACGAGCTAGAGGCCACCCTGGATGGGATGCCAGCCCATCGCAGGGAAAACAGGCAGTCACACTCTCATGGCAATTTAGAGATGCCAGTTTACCCCAGAATTTGCTGGAAGGAGAAAGATACCGTCCACTGATGAATCTCTCGCCCGTGTCAGAATGTTGTTCTGGCCAGCAGCTGAATGTCTTTATACGTATTCGTTATGGAGGAAGGCAGGGATAGGAGGCATGGGCGTCTTCCTGATTGCCTGGCTCGGCTCCATATTTCTGGTTGTGCATGTGGGCATGGGTGCGGTGTGAGCTGTTGGGAGAGGGGGGCCATCTCGGGGGTGTGGCCGGCATTTCTGGTCATTTCTAGGGGCAGATGAGAGAGCGCAGAGAGATGACACTTCTGTGTTAAACACACCTGTTTAGTATCTGCCCCGCTATGGAAGATTGCCACCCTCCTGAGGAAGTCAAAGCGCAAGCATTTTAAGTCGTCTGTTTTCACTGCAGGACGAAACGGGTTGCTTTCTGCTTCTTCTTCAGCTACTAGGAGGGGAATCTGCCCCCTAGAGGAGTGTCAGTAAAATAACCATAAACGAGGAATGTATGCAGTGTCTGATGTGGCGCATCAGCGTTATGGCAGAACCTTGTGGGCCCGCCTGCCATGATCACGGGTGTTTCTGCCCCGGACACGCGTCGCCATTCGCCTGACGTTCTGAGAAGTGTGGCGGGTCGATACTTTCCTGTTCATCAGGCACTCAGGGCTCGGCTAGTGTTGCCTGCCAGCCTCGGCTGGGAGGGATTGTTCGGTTACACTGTCCCAGTTAACATGAAGCCCCCCCTATATATATATATAGTTGGTAGAACAGCCACGTTAAATTGACTGAACAGTAATTAAACTTTCACATCTACCTCCATCCATGTAATATTTATAAATGTGATATTATTAATACGCATCTTCGCATCTTCCTTCTCTTGCTTTCCTGTCTGCTTGACCTCTCGCCGCAAGTGACGGGTGATTCCTCGCGGTTTAAAAAGGGGTGGAGCCCCCTGCTCTGTCTAGACCCCCCCTTTCGCCCATCCATCGGTGTCCGGATTAAGCCTGGCCCCGGTACGGGGAATCTCTTGCCGCACGTCTGGCACTAATGAGCTTTTCCCCCATAATTCCTCAAGGTCCTTTGTCCCCCCTTCTGTTGAGTGAGGTCCCCAGGGCACCTGGCTGGTGACACAGGGACAGAGCTGTGTTACACAGCTTCCAATCTCTCTCTCGCCTCACTAATTCTGCCACCCCAGCCCGCTTTCACAGTCCTCCCCTGCATGATTCTATATTCGAAGCACAGGAACAGTAGCTTTTGAATTGCCGAAGCACCGGGCACCATCGTGCGGCACTAATGACAGCCTCACAGGTTTGGTGGCCGTAAGCGGCTCTGTCTCTGCCCAGGCCCAGGAGCGGTTCCCAGTGCTCTGTGGATATAAATACTCGCTGAAGTTGTGCATTGTCTCGCTAACCTTGCCAGACCAAGCTGTATTATGGCTGCAACCTTCAGCACTTCCTCTTTCCCCGATAGCCGCTGCTAATTTCAGGCTTGCGTGCGGGCCACGGGTCAGTAATGGCACGTTCGGGTCCCCCTTCCCAGCATGCTTGTCATCTGTGGCCAGTTTCCCCGGCAGCAGGTGATCAGTGGATCGGGTGCCACCTGTGGCAGGCTTTCAGTTGGCACGGCTGGTCCTTTAACCTGGCACAGGGTGGCAGGTGCTGCTCTGGGGGGGGCTCACCTCCCATCAAAACAGCCCTCTGATTCTGTTAATTCAGCTCTAAACTCCACCCAGACAGATCAGGAGTGGTTTTTCGTCTGCCTTTAATCCAGCAAGGGGGCCGTCCTGCAGGTGGATTCGCTGTCAGATTAGCCTGTAATTAAAGGTCTGAGTGACAAGGGGGGCAGGTTGCATGCTACCCGCTCCGGCTCAGGGACAGCAGGGTGTTCCAGGGACGTGGCACACGCATGTAACGGGAGCATGCTTGTTGTCACATGACTACGTGAGGGATTTACAAACACCGTAATCACGTACACGTCACGCTCTGGGAGGCAGCAAGCGAGTCACTCCGCCTCTGCCTGCTACACTCTGGACCGTAGCCTGACCACTAAATGAGGCATGACCCAGACACCGGGTGAAAGTCAGGCTCACGTAGCTGTCACTGCATAGTGCAGCAGAGTTCAGTCACGGTGTGGGGGTGGGGGGGGCTTGAAGCCACACGCTGTATTCCCACTGTCAGCACTCCTTTCGGCTGGAAATACCTGGTGATCAGCAGTGAGGGCACCTCACGTTTTCCCATCAGCCCTTGACTCCGAGCGAAATCAGCAAGGTGGCACACTATCAGGAGCGCGGGAGAGGCCCTGTGGGCCTGGATCCCAGTGATGTCACTTCCTGCTTCTCCCAGGCTCCTCTTGGGACTGGTGGCATTGTAAGTCAGGGCATGAGCCCCCTCCCCCTCCGCATGAGGCATCCTCTTGTGTGGGAGTTGTCCGGAAGGAACCCGATATGGATGATGCAGGGCGCGGCAATGTACCCGACTGTCCCAACTGGAGCCAGGAAGCTGGGGGGGGGGGGAGGGGGCAGTGGAAGGGATGACAGGGAGGAGAGGCGAGGGCTGCACGCAGCAAGGTTCATGGGAGCAGTGACGCCTTGTCTGCTTGTGCGTTTCTGCCACCTAAAGGTGTGGGGCAGCATGGTGCTGTTGTGGCGATGGAGCAGATGCCTCCACTCATCTCCACATCAGCGTTGTCATAATCCGCCTGTTATCCCCTTGGAAGTGAAAAGTCACGTCTGTGAGCGGTTAGTGTGTGTGCCATGTTGGGGTGCGGACGTGGGCGTGGCCCTCTGTGACCTTGCTGCCCTCACACTGGCCGGGGGGGTGGGGTGGGGGGAGCGGCGGTGATGATCTGCATTGACTGTGATTACAGCAGCAGGGGCACTGCATCGAAATCTGGTCATGTGATTCAGCCTCCTGATGGTGTCATCTAGCCCAAAGTGTCAGGTAACCTCTGACTGCTGCTGTGTGTGTGTGTGTGTGTGTGTGTGTGTGTGTGATGCCAGTGCACATAAGCCATTCCGGACCATGCCCTGCTCTCGTTTCCCTGTGTGTGCGTCTCTGTGTGTGACCCATATCTGTGTTGAAGACCCTGCACTCAAAAATAACACAGAGAGGCTGAAGGGAGGGCTGCATCCTTTTGGTGTGTAATAACTGTGGAAATAGCAAGAGGGGAGGATGGAGCTGTAACAGAATGGCGGGAGCTCAGTGGACCCGGTCGGAGGCGGAGCCTACGGCCTTCCCGCGGTCCCCTCTCGGTGTTTATTTATAGCCTGTGAGGGGCGCGTCACTCATCGCGGTCACAGCACTGTGTGTCAGGATGCTGCAGTGGACCGTGTGACGGGGGGAGAGGGAGCCGGTGAGCAGCTGCTGCTGTGCCTTTAAGGAGGGCGGGCGTGCGGGCGTCTGTGTGGGAGCCGCAGTGCGCAGGCCGGCGCGGAGACAGCGAGCCGCACGCGCGCGAGCGAGCAGCAGACGGGTAGAGCGCCGGGCTGCAGGGAGGGTGCGAGTGCACGAGCGTGGGCCGGGGGGGGGGGCGGCGCCGTCAGACTCACCGGCTGCCTGCGATGGTGCACACAGAGGAGACCCCTGAGCACGCAGCCCACACCCCATCGCGAGCGTGGCGTGGCCGGCCCCCGCGGAGTTCCGGCATGGCCCCGGCCATAGGCAGATAGCGGCCGCCGCACCTCCCACCATGACACTGGAGCAGTCGGGCGCCGAGGCGGGCGCTGCCACCGCCTGCTTCGGCCACGTCTCCCGGCGCCTCACCCGCCTCCTCCGGCGGCTGCCCAAGTCGCGGTCGTGGTCGGAGGGCTTGCGGCTGATTCGCCGCTCCAGTAGCAGCCACTCGCTGATGCAGTCAGGTAGGGGCTGACTGTGTGTGTGCGTGAATGCCATGTCCATCTGAGCCTTCAGGAGGGGGCCACTGCAGTATCGGGGGGGGGGGGGGGGCTGTAACCTGTCAGCAGGATGGAGGCTTTAGGATGGGTGGGTCGTAGTCGTGGATACGTGTCCGTGCAGTGGCCATGTACACCTGCAGTGCCCCTGACGTGTCCTCCCTCATCGGGCTTTCCGACTGTCTCTCCCTCCACCTTTAGTTTATTCTGCTCCAGTGTGTGTGTTGGGGGGGGGGGGGGGGGTTGTTATTGAACACCAGTGATGCTGTGCGACATGCCGATGCTGGCTTCGGTGACAGCCATGCCACTGCAAGGCGATATTTGTGACAGGGGGATGTTTGGGGTGCAGTGCGAGTGGCATTCTTGAGGATCACGATCGATCGGCAAGCTGTGAGCCCAGCCCAGTGGAGCTCAGGTTCGAGCTGAAAGCTGAAAGCTGACGCAAACCGGCTTCCAGCCCCTGGGGGAACCCAAAATGGAAACGCTAAATCGGTTCCCGTTTCCGGTACGGCAGCTGGAAGAGGGAGATGCTGGATATTTTATTGAGTTCAGAGAGCACCTCCCGCTCTCCAGCTCCAGGGCTGAGCATCTTACCCTTAGCCCAGCTCATATGCATCACAGAGGTCCTGTTAACGTGTGTACAGTGTACAGTGGCTACAGACCAGTGTTGGGCGGGCTCAGCTAGGCCTGAGGTGTCATCCAGTGAGATGCTGATGAAGGCTTGCTGTCTGTCTGGGACCTGAGACCGTCATCAGTATGGTGAGCATGACACCAGCGTGGTTACATCATCGGGGAGGCATTCTGGCTCCCTTGAAGAGAACTCCTATTTAGGTTAGGGTATTTTTACACTGATCTCAGACCAGAATAGCACTCGAACTTCCCGATTTCTGCTCGTCGTAAGAGTGATCCGAAAACTCGCGAGGAAAGAGAGGCACAGAATCAGTGAAGGTATCCATGTCATACTGAGATTGTTCGCTCCAGTAGTATGAACATAGCCATGTCAGATCCGACCGGCTGCCCTTCCCATGTTCCTCGGTAGAGACCTCAAGGGACCCTGCAATACATACTGGATCCGTGCCATGGTGAATCGAACATACTGGGAGAGCTGTTTAGAAGAAGCCTTTAAACAGTGTTCAAGTGTTTGCCAGGCTTTCTTCAGTGGCCGAACATCTTCTGAGCTTGGAGGTCCAAGTGCCAAAGATAGCTGGAGGAAGTGTCTTTTTCAGGACAAGTTCAGTTGTTCCATTTCTCTCTATCTTTAAACAGAGACCTGTTTTTTATCCTTTCTATTAGCATCACACTGGGTCAGCTATCAGACCTGAGAGGCCAGCCAAAGTGTCGACCAACACAACCAATCACTGGCCCTGGACTCCTCTGGTCATGTGACTGTTGCTGTTACCTCAAGGTTGCTGGTCATGTGACTGTGGCTGTTGCCTTGAGGTCGCTGGTCATCTGACTCCTCCAGAGGCTGGGAGCTCAAGTTGAAACCTCCCTGTTCCTCTAACATGGGAGAAATATAAGGCCAGATCATAGGCCTTAGCTTCCTTCTGTTGACAGCACTGGTCAGGACTGGTCTTCCATGGTACCAAAAAGATACCAGAGTCATATAAAACAACTCCACATTCAACCACATTCAAATGGAAAACTTGCCAGTTAGGGCAGAGGACGATCGTGTTGGCAGGATTTTCATATGGCGAAGGTACGGACTGCTCTTCAAAACAAACGCCCAACACCGTCAGCATGGAGCTATTTTTAGAACTTGTGGTCAGTAGCTGCTTTGCGGAGTCCTGTAGACTGTACCTTTCAGCTGTACAGTCTAAAGAAAATTGGGTCCTAATCATTAACAGCATGTTTAACATGTAGTGAAGTTAGACATTTTGATTAGAAAAAAGCATCACCAAATATGCTCTTGATTCTTGGTCCCTGCCAAAGGGAAGAGCGTTCCCGGGTTTTCCTGTGGAAACAGATACGCAACGTTTTCGCTGAATCACTCTGAGCACAGATGTCAGTATTCCTCCATGTGCTCAGTGTCCGTATTGTACCCCGCTGTGTTGGGTTTCATATACTACCACCTACCAGCTGACAGAAAGGGGTATTTGTTTGTTTCTCTTTTCACACGATGGCTGAACGCTCCAGGGCTTTCCCCGCGGTGCGGGAGGAGATGTCGCTCTTCCCGCCTGTCTTTTCCTCTACCTCTGCTTCTCTGGCAGCTGCGCCAGGGATGAGATGGAGTGGGAATGTTTAATAAGCGCACCCTCATCCATACAGCTCAACATCTGAAACCAACTTGGCCACAGTCTGGTCCAGATAAGCGGTTGGCAGCACAGGACAAGTTGTCCTGTTACCAGAAACGCAGCTGCTACTCGGTGACATTCTGATGCCCACAGAGGGTAAAACATACATCAGATGAGTGGATTTACCACGGTAAACCTCACATACTGTGTGGCCGCACTGCTGGGTTTCCGTACAGGCTGATTCGCATGACGTTTGATGTGGTAATGTGGATTGGGGTGACACGCCCACATCTGACGCTCATCGCAGTCACATTTTGGAGTGTCGATTCACGGATTCTCTCTGAGATCATTAGTCAGTCTCCGTTTCCATAGTGATGGCGAGCTGTGTTATTTCCGTTCTGCACGCATCCACGCTTGCCTCTGGATGCTTTGCCGCTCTCACGCTCTCGTGCTGTTTCACCTAGAGGAGGCAAGCAGCGAGATGCGATTATCACAAGAAAAAACACACTCTGGCGTTGGACTGTGGGCGTGTAACGCCGTGGCTTATGTAACGCACTGTGATAGATATTGCAGTGCGTTCTCAGGCGATTTGGCTTTCCACCCTGGGCTGTTTAGCTAGATAACGGCGCTGGATTTGGTATCTCGGTGATAGCTGCTGGTGGGTATCATCTGGACCCCTCCCGCCTTTCCCATGAGCCGGGAATGGAAGGTTCCGGAATGACTGACAGCAGGAAGGAGATGGTCCACGTGAGGGTGGGAACCCAGATGTCCGGGATCGTGTGGCCGGCCGGCTGACCGGCAGACCCTCTGTGTGTGCAGGCTGCCTGCCCGATCGGGTTGAGTAGACTAGACCTGTTGACTTTGGCTTCAGCTGCTGTTTCCAGTTTTTTTTTTTTTTTTTTTTTCCCAGCCTTGTTCACAGCCAGATTGTCCATGTGTGAGGTGGTCTGGGACCAGAGTGGGACCAGCTCACAATCTGTGATGAGACTGGAAAGGGAGGGGATTGGGGGAGTCTACCAAGTGGCTTTGCTTGGTGGGGGATGGGGGCCAGCTGCTGGTGCTGTTTTGGCGGTGCCCCCTTCAGAGCCGCGTTCCGAGCACACTGGCTGCCCAGTACTCTTCCGGATCTGGTCCATTTTCCCCTCCTCTAGTCCTTTAGCTTCTTTGGATTTCAGGGGTAGAATTACTTTGTTCGGGGGGCACAGCAATGTTTGCCTTTTATCCCCTCAAATATAGGAGGGCACTAAGG
>JAOYFF010000141.1:348390-365106 GCA_025773925.1 Cryptomyrus ogoouensis | reverse complement strand
CCCGTTTTGGGCCTCCCGGGTCCCCCTTCCCTTTTGCAAAAGGCTTTCAAATTCGGGGTTTTTCCGCCGTGACCCCCACCCCCCCCCCCCCCCCCCCGTCTATCTAAGAGGAAGTAGTGACGGGTAAGCTCAAAGCAATCGCATACAGGAAGCACGGGGGGGGGGTATTTGTGTAAACTTTCAGGCTTGCTCATAGGCAGATGGCTGAGGGAGGCAGAGAGAGAGAGAGAGAGACAGAGCTATTGAGTCAGAGAGAGAGAGAGAGAGAGAGAGAGAGAGAGAGGTGGTGCATCCACTGTGCCTGGCTTGCTCTAATTATGAAGCAGGAAGAAGAAGCAGCTTGCATCTGATCAGCCTCTGCAGCCACGGATCCTCCAGCAGCAGGCGAACGGCTGCAGTCTCGCGATTCGCGGTTTATCATCTGCTCTCCCACGCATGCCACTGCTACGACGGTCCCCACGATTGCCCGCCGTGGAGCGTTCTAGCCATCCGGAGAGTCTGCGCTGTGGACCATTTAAGCCTTCCCAAGATTGCCCGTTGTGGCTCATACCGCCCGGTCTGAGAGAGCCCGTGGTGGCCCTTACAGCTTGGCTCTGCCAGGGGAAGCCTGGAATACGCCTCTGCTAGGCTCAGGAGTGGGGAAGGCTGGGAGCTGCACGCGAGCTGCACACGGTTTGAGAATCCCACCGTTTCTGATGCTCATCGCAAACCCTTGATCAGAGTGGTGGCACCTTCCCCTGGTCCTGCTCCCCCCAGCGGTCCTTCCGTATACCCGTGAGGCTGGCTGCTCTGACAGACCTGGCGGAAGACAGGCGATCTGTGTCGGGGGGGGCCACGAGGATTTGGTCTAAATGACCGGGAGCAACAGCATGAGCAGCGGATACTGCAGTCTGGATGAAGACAGCGAGGACATCGCATTTTTCACCGCCAAGACCACCTTCTTCCGGCAAGGGCAGGCAAGACAGGGGCCCAAGGTACAGTGACGTGCAGAGCGACACAAAAGCCACGCGTGTCGACTCGCTCGGGTTTCAACATGCCGCCTGCTTAAATGAAAATTTAGCTGCGCCTGCTTAATTTCTGGAAGGATCCAGTGCGAGCTCAGGAAGCTCAGTGTATTTGTGTGAGGTTACTCTTTGGAATTTTAGGGCTTTTATCAGACAGGTATATGGTTTTTTTACATATATAAATTCATTCTGTTCTGGTTCATGGGGGATTAGAATGGAGAGCGTTACATTCAGATCGATACAGGCAGCCTGTGTACTGCTTCCTCTGACATAAATCTAACTTCTCGTATTTTGGCTTTACCACAGTAAGACCTTCGGCATTCTGGATTTGACACTGTAGTTTGAAAATGGTGGCGGTGATGCCGATGATGATGATGATGATGATGGTGACAGTTTGATGTTGACAGTGATGATATTGACAGTCTTGATGATTATGGTGATGTTGATGATGACAGTTACACTGATGGGCAAAAGCTGTAGCGCTGTATCTTCATGGGAAGAGAATTCTTCCCTTAAGCAACTGACACTTAGCGAGCACATGAGATGGATAGGGTTTCTTCAAGTTACTCTACCAGAGCAGAACATACTCTCTTTTTGTGTCTACCACACCTACTGCCTATAAGCATCTGATACTGGTGGCCATGTGAGTAAGAACCAGTGTGTTGAGCATGATGGTGTGCCTGACATGTTCCTCTCCCAGCTCAGAGACACGTATCGTCTGCCCTATGGAGCCAGGGGGGTCCATCTCCCTGCCCTGATGTTCCCACCTGCACTGCACGCCATCTTGTATGTGGTGACATGCAGTTTCCGGCGGGGCCACTGAGCCTCTGAGTGGGATCCTTCTTGCGCTCTGCACCGGCCCGGCTCTGTGTTTCGCAAGCATGCCACATGCGTGTTTGCGTAATACCCTGTTGTTGTCCGGCATTCGGGGGGTGATCGCCACCTCGCTTCAGTTCTCGTAGGAGGCGTGAGAGAACTAGTGCTGAGTGAGATGCAGAAGGCTGTTCTAACCCTGCAGTCTCTGCCAGCCCTCCCACAGCCCCCCCCCCACACCATTGGGCTTTCCCATGCACACATCATTCAAGAAGCCTAATCTTCTCTCACCCCCCCAACCCCACTCCACTGCCTTCACATGCAATACAGGAAGGAAACCATGGCTGACTGGGACCGATAGGGTCTGACACTCCCTTACTTTCTCTTCCTTCTGCGTTACAGGCAGGTGTGACTCCCCCCCACTTGTTTGCGTGGCTTTGTGCGTATGTGCATCTGCCATATCCCAGTCATTGTTTTGCGATGCACCCAACCCGCGACGCACTCGCTCCTGTTTCGGAAACACGCCATGTGTTCCGTGCCCCGCATATGAATAATTCAGGCCACACGGCTCACTGTCCCGTGGGCTGGGAGGAGGCTGAGCCAGTTCTGTATGGACGCTTTACCGTTCACAGAAGCGCCTTTCTGGGCCCGCTTGTTATTCCAAAAGACACATCTTTAAACATTCCCCGGGGTAACACTTTGCTAATATCCCAGCAGAGGACACATTTACAGGATCACATCTCATTACAGGAACATGCAAACGTTTCAGTTTGTAGTGAACAGAAAAATATGCAAATGTCATTCTCTAAAAACTGAAACATCAGAAGTGGCTCACAGGGCAGCATGGAGCCGTGACCTCAAAATCAAAAGAAAAAAATGTTTTTGGGATCAGCAGGAATGCACACTAGTGTAAAAGTGTGAAACGGCGTAATAATTTAATTAATGCTGCCACACATTTAATTTGGAATTATTTGGCATAATATATATTCTCTTTTAACCCAAAGCTCTTCTACGAACTGCTATCAGTTTGGTCTTAGCTGCATACATTCTCTCTATGTGAGAATCACCAGAAGGGGGATCTTGCACCACCATGACTATTCGCACCAGAGTCTTGTGGCTCGGTTTGACCTTCTGCACACCCTTCAAGATGGGCAAATATCAGCCGCCACTATGTCCTTTGTCCCAGGAGATTGTTTTTGAAGTTATAAATGGCTCCAGATTTCATCCTAAAAACTGATTTCTGTGAAAACGGGGAGCCATTGTGCGGAGATGGGATGGCTGTGCTTCACTGTGCTTCACTTCCCTGGTGTGTCTTTTTTTCTTTTTTTTTTTAAGCGAGTCTCTCTTGGTTACTGGCAGAGGGGAGCGAGGTAAACAGACAACAGCGACTGTTTTTTTGGAGGATGTCTGGAGTAGCTCCTTCAGAGCCCTGTCCTGCAGGGCATGCCTGGATGGCCTCTGGTTGGTGATGAGCCCTGTCCTGCAGGGCATGCCTGGATGGCCTCAGGGAGGTGATGTGGGGCTCTCGTTCTCCTGCAGGGCTTTACTGGCTGAGACGTGTCGTGGATGGTTTTTCATGAGATTAGGTGTAGCTGGGGGATTTCCAGGTACCAATAACCCCCCACCAGCCCCCTTTACTTCAGTTAGCCCAACAGCTGCCCACCTGCGTATGCCAGTTCAGGATACGGGGTTTCACTTACGAGTGCACATGAGTGCAGGTAGCCGCTACATCTGATAGCTTCTGAATTAGTTAGCAACGTTCATCTTACAGGCAGGAGGGTTCAAGATAGAATCTGAGGCAAATCTGCAATGTGCTTCTCCGGCTTTCTTGAGCCATTTTTTACTGGGGGGGTGTTTATCGATAATAATCTCCTTATAACCTCAGAGATCTTGGTGCCCTATTTTCATGGCTTGTGACTCTACCTACACTACACTAAGGCTTCGGTTGTAGACTTACACCTCAGAATATATAACCTCAGGTATATAGTATAACCTCAGGTATATAGTATAACCTCAGGTATATATTATAACCTCAGGTTAATAATAAAGGAAACGTTCTCTTCTGCTCTTTCTCCCCATCATTTACCAGATACTATGGAATGAGTGACATGGCCATTAATACATAGTTACAGCAATGCTGCACACTGGCTGGCTGACAGGTGACTGACGTGTGGGGTGCTCATTCAGACCACTGCAGCACTCACTCCCCAGAGGTCTCTTGTATCGAGCACAGTGAGCTGAGAAAGCCTGTTATGGCATCTCACACATTGCATTTTTATCTCTGTCTGCGCTGCTGCGTCTTTGTTGGGACGTCACCCGAGCTCATCACCATGGAAACAGCGGGTTCCGGACTGGTGGCAGGGGGTGTCTGCAGGTGACAAGTAAAAAGGGAAGTCTCTTAAGCAGCAGGAGGAAGTGAGTTTCATCCAAGTATTTGTGGGTTCAGTGTGCAGTGATCCAAACAGTGCGGGAAAGTGCTTCCTCGTTTAAAAGTAAGGTACCGGGCGGGGCAGCTAGTTATCAGGGATGGATCCTGGGACAGAGCATCTGCATGCCGATGAGGGTAACACGGGCAGGGCAGCCTCATAACCACAGTAACGTGGGCACATAATTGCGCATTTCAGATTTATTCCTGTTGTAGGATAGCTTTGGGGCTCGTTAGCTAACGAAACGAGGTCATTCGGCAGCCGCTGATCTGAGCCCTGCGAGGCAGGCCTCCCTGCTCTTTGCACAGCTTCCTGTTTCTCCGTCTTTAAAAGTGTGACTCGCATGCTCTCTCGCTACACGTAGGCTTCCAGTAACAGGAAATGAGGCAAAGTGTCCCAGCTTCCGTTCCAGGATTTCAGAGCCTCCACCTTATCTCTTTATCGTTTCAAACTCCTCCCTGTGTTTTTCATGCCAAACGATGGCAGCAGAACTGGACACGTGGTGACTTATGAAGTAAGGTGTCTAAACAAGTTTATCAGGAAGGCCTCTCTCTACCAGAGGGTGCACGTCTCTCCTCCCAGCTGAGTCGCTTCCCCGATCGGGCTGGTGCATTATTTTGCCCTCCTTCCCCCTGCTGGTCAGCTGCAGAAAGTTCAAGGGACAGCTGCTCCATCAGGAAAGGCCAGATTCAGGGGCAGGATGTCACTCGCCGGCAGGATTGCGTGTGACGGGCTGCCTGATGGTGATTAGGGTTGTGTAATATTCATTTAATATACCCCATAAAAACATATTCCATAGTCATAGCTGCGGTCGGCTCATTACTATAAAGTGCCCTCCCAGCATCGCTGTCAAAAATCCCACAACAAATTTGGCAACAAGAATAGCACCATAGACAAAAATAACAGCAGTATCTTACAAATGGATAATCTGTATGTGTCACCACCTTTATGGGAGTTTAAAGATGGATTCAGGAGAAGAGAAACATACTGGAGAACAAATATAGGGTAGTTATAAGAGAATCCCGACATGCTAGAAGCCCTACTGCTCTCCCCACCCGTTTACCTCCCCAGCTACTCTGTTATGAGTCAGCAGGAAGGTGTACAGACCTGTTAGGAGTGATAGGGCAGCAATGCTCAGCCTGGGCAGCCATTCCATTAGTGTGTCGGGTTAGGGTTCATTTTGGGCCAAGAGCTTCGCTTTTTGAGCTGCACAGTCACAGTGCCTCATCCATTAGCACGTGCGGGTCCCTGAACACGACGCCATCCCCCCACTGCACACGCTGCTGCCACCTTCCCTTCCCTGCAGGAAGGCAAGACCCTGTAAATGGAAGCTGGCCAGCTAGTTGGAGGAAGGAGGATCCAAGGAGAAGAAGAGAAGAAGAAGAGCGGCGGTTCTGCTTTGGCTTCAGACTGAGCGGGGCGAGCGGATGGCTTCTTTTGTTTGCGGATCTTTGGGTCATTAAGGCCTCATTTGGCCAGCCCCACTCGTGTGGGAGGACGTGCAGGGCGTAGCAGGCTGCGGCTGTAGGAACACAACACATTTAGCTATTTTACAGCCAGCTATGTCTCAGTTTAAAGTATATTAATGTTTGGGGTCAAGCAAGGGCCAATAAAATACGACCTGAGCCCTGTAATATGTTGAGACTTTCTGAGGTACACATCCATCTGCAGTCGTCATTCTCAGTTAAATGTTTTTAATTGGCAGTCGGCGTTTATTTTCATTAGGACTTTTTTGTTTCCTTTTGAAATCCTGGAATTACCCTTTCATGTAGACCAGTCCAAGGTCAGGTACAAGAGTAAAATAAACGCAGGCTGTTTGATCAGTGTTAAAGGCCTTGAGTTCGTAAAGGGGTCTGTTTGGTTGTCCAGACGCAGGCAGGGTAAGTCAATACCAACTGCATTTGCTGGTGTGGCTCCTGTTTGTAAGTGTTTTGAGTTATTTTAGTAAGACACAGAGGGGCTGGACATGAAGGGCTTTTCTCAGAGGCCCCAAAGCATTCTCCACACTGATCAAAAGGGCTTCTTGTTCCATGCTGTATCCTCAGCCTTTGTAGGCGGGGCCCAAACGGTGTTTGAAGTTGCCTCCCCCCCCCCCCCCCTCCGCGGTCCGCGCATTGTCGGGTCGGGGGGGGTATTTCTGGCGCTGAGTGAGCAGGGATGGATTTACCCCTCATCCTCGCCCGCACGCTTTTTGGGGGGGGCCCCCACGTGTTTTAGACGTCTCCCCCCCCCCCCCCCCCGCCTGTCTGGCCATGGATGCCGAAAGGGGGGCATCTGCTGACAGACAAAGAGGGGGTGAGATCTCTCTGCTTCATCACAAATGCTTCCCTGTACAAGGCAGGCCTCCCCTCCCGCCAGACCGGTATCCCCGGAGTGCCAGTCAGACAAACGCCAGCAGGCAGGCCGCGAACTAGGCCGCAGCCGCGTTTATGCCGAATGCAATCGCAGCCTACAAGAACAAAGCCGACCGTTTGCATCAACATCAGTTGCAGAAATCAAATGTTTTTATACGATCAATGCCGTTTGTGATGATTGTAGTCAACAGAATCTCCCAAATATCAAGAAGAGTGACCATGAGATTTTGAACAACGCTGTAGTTATACTGTGTAAACAAGTGAATAGGCTCAGCAGTTTGAAAGGTATTTTGCATCTCTGGGTCCAGCATTAGAGCTCTTTGCTATGCAGAGTGGTTTGCAGGTGTGATTTTTTGCTGGTTCTTGAAGGTACACCACATACAGACATTTCCAATTTCATTCAAAGAACTAATGAGAGCAAAGGGCACATTGATTGCTAACTGATACCCACTAATTTGATGTTTCTTCTTTCAAAGATACCTGATGACAGGCGCACACTACTGAAACCATACAGAAGTAGAGTAGATCATGTCCCATGCCTCTTTCCCCAGAGTGCTTATTGCCATGAACTGCATACTTATACATACAATTTTATGCTGAAAATACCCTTTGCTCGCCCTCCCCTCCAGCTGCCTCCAAAGAGAAGTTCCCTGTCACCTCTTCCACTCGCAGTGCTGGTGATGTGGCCACATTCACTGACTCCGTACCACAGGATGTCACTGCAGAGGCCGTCCCAGGTGGGACACATGTTATGTGGCTTATGGCGTCCGTTTGAACCGCAGGAATGTCACCCAGGAAACTGGGCAGGAGTTTGCCTGGTTCCCTGAGCTGGGCATGTAGAGGTCATTGCATTGTTCTGCCACAAATGCAGAACTTCTGCTATAAGAGAGGAAGCTTATTTTCTCAAGAGGGAGCAGGAAAAAAAATACAAAGGTGGAAGTAGATGGACTCGAGTCAGGATGGTTACCTTTTTGGGGCATTTTTAAAGGAACAGATAACATGAAAGTCCCACGCTGGCATTTTGACGTTATCCGTGTCTGATGGTTCAGCTTTTCGGTCTCCGTGCTTCGACTTTCACCTGCTTTGTAAAATCTAACTTGCTACACATTGCATTGCGGTCCCAGTCAATGGCACCTGTACAACCAGACTGTCCAGTGCATCGACTCTGGCCGGTCAGTTTTGGGTTTACCCACTGCCAGGGGTGTTTCTGCAGCTCCACTCAAATAAGTCACTTCTGCCCCTCCCCTACCCGTACTTCAGGGGTCTCGTGTAAACGTGGAACCCGTAAACACCACTCCTGTCCATCCTCAGCAGCCAGTCCTTCCTAAGAGAAAGTTCAGGAAGCTGATGTCAGCCATGCGTGGCCCTTTACAGATCACTGAGTTGTGCCTCATCAGTAAAACAGTTTGACATTTTGCAGCGGCTGACTAATTAAAGATGATTTTCAACACATTTAGCATCCCTAGCATGACATTTAACCTTCCTGCTTATTTAGCCGTGGTGGCACACATTCTACCCCTCTAAATACCTGCTAAGGGTCACATAAGTATGACAGGCGCTACAGCTTATAATTGTTGCTGTATTCACAGGGCAGAAAAGCACTTTTTTTTTCAGCACTAATACAATGAACAGTTTCTTTAACACTGCGGCATTTAAAACATCTTTTTCCACCATGATCCTGCAGTATCAATGGTAATGGAAAGTGGATCGGTGGATCTTCCATTCAGTGAAATATTCACTTCAGGTCACGATCACCCAGTAGACCTAAAAGGAACCTGTCACCCCCCACCCCTTCACCCAGAGGACAGCCGTTACTTTAGACCTGCCTTCGTGGTCTTTTCCACCCTGAAGGGTTGCGAACACTATCTGATCCTGTAGGAATTTCCTTCCCAAGCTTTTCCCGCGGAAGGTTGGTGTACGTCGCCTGGGATGCTTTTGGCTTCTAAAAATACTCGCTGTCAGATTCCCTGTTGCTAAGGGACATGGAGTGCTCCGGTCCAGTGGACAGCCTCACTCTCGGCTGCACCCTGGAGACGAAGCCAGATTGCCGATCCGGTCTTCGGCTCGTTAACACCATTTGGTGTCAAGCTGTGTTGTTCTCCGTTATTATTATTTTTCTTGGAAAAGAAGCTGTTTCTGTTACTCTCCCACACCTGAGGGAAGGGCAAAGGAGGGTCATTCTAGAAATCATTACCTCACACCCCCCCACCCCAAACCCTAGCAAGGGATGAAAAAAGCTTCAGTCTCTAGCAGGGACTCGATCAATGGAATGAGTGAGAGTAATGTCAACAACCTTATAAAACCTTGGGCAATTGAGGTGAATCGTTACTGAGTGGGCTTTGGTCTGCTTGTTGGGACACCCCATAACTTCTGGTTAAACCTGTGTCATGTGAAATAGTGACAGCCATCAACGGCTGGTTGTTTGCCCTCAGTCCCGCCCTGTTTTGGGAGGGAGATTCCGGGTGTGAAAAAATAATACAAAAACAAGAAAGGGGAAGTAAGATCATGGACGGAATGGGGGCAAATGCAAGTCGAGGACAGGAAGAGGAATCTTCTGGAAACGTGGTGGTACTCTAGGGTCTTTCCAGGAAAGCCATCCTAGACCTCCAGTCACTCAATGGATGAGTGTGTTACCTTTCTGCAGAGGAAGCTGGTTAGTCATGTGCTCTGTGTATAAGACCAGCAGTTCCTGTGAAAATGGTTTGAGCAGGTTTCTGTGAAATCACACAACGATCTGCTGAAATTGAAGTGCAGCATTGCTGCCCCCTGGAGTCTGAATCAAGAACACCTTAGTCCGACCCCTGATATTTTAAAATGATCATTATTGTCCATATCTGGACAGCAGATGTCCGTGAGGGGTATCAGGCCATGTTATCGACTGGCTATCCGAGGTGAACGTGGTCCCAGCTCATCCGTGAGCTATAGTCTTACCTCATACTGTCTACTGTTCAAGTGTCAGACACTCTTTAATATTGATGTATACTATACACTATAAATTATGGATTATTCACACGATTCATGCAGCATTTGCTTCAGGTTATGGTTGAGTGTGTGGAGTAGAGATTGTCTTCTAGTAAGTAGGGCAGTAGATTTGTGGGGGCAATTTAGTCAATTGTCCAAGCAGGATGCCCTAAATGGCAGTATTGACAGGCCTAAGATGTCCTTGTCTGTGGGGTCCCATTGTCCCCGTCATAGGGTAACATCACTGAGCAGCTCTGCCAGCAGGTGGCCGTTCTGCCAGCACTGTCGTGCCGGTACGAGCTGAATTGGAGCTTTTCTGTTTGCTCTCACCATCCCACCTGTACTTTAAGTGAGGGGCTGCCCTCCTGACGAGGCTGATTAATCCATCCTGGGACGTAGATAACGCATTTGATCCCGCGGCGCTGGTGTCGACACCCACCCCGCCGACCCAGTCCAGTGCACAACCTGCCTGTTCGATGCCCTGCCCTGTGTTCCTATCTCTGCTGCAATGACTGATAGTACTGAGACTCAGATTATCTCCTTGGAGATCTGTACCTTCAGTGGTCAAAGAGCACTGCCCCTTCCAGGTCCTGTCCTGACCCACTCAGCAGCCCCCCCCCATGACCTGGTCCCCAATGGCCACAGTGCCTCTTGTCCTTTCCCATTTCCCATTTTAATTTTATATCTTTGTCAAATTGCAGAATGAAGGAAAAGAAGAGGACCATGAACCAAAGTCACTCTCGGAGATCTCAGCCAGGATTGAGGAGTACAACTCCAAGGCAACTGAGAATGGAATGAAGCTGGTAAGATCCCATTTCCATGGCTGTGCCTGCATGGATTGCGTCCTCCATAGGGGTGGCTCTGGCTTTGGCAAGATGCCTTGGATCAGGGCCAACCAGCACCATTTCTTGGGTTGGGTTATACTGCCAGTCGTTTGGTTGGGAGACTGCTTTGTGATGTGTTCATCACACTTACCCACTTTATTCTGAATCCATATTTCTTATTGTATGTGCCAATCTCATATTTTAAATGATGCTTCTGTAAGGATGAAATAGTCACGTGCCATTTGGGGTTTAAGTCCTCTCCTACATATCTAGCAATCCCAGTGTGCTCTACTGCAGTCTGGTAACCATTCTGCATTTTTCTCCCCTGCAGAATGAAGATGGTGTTTACACAGGCTTCATCAAGGTCCAGCTGAAGTTACGGCGTCCCGTGACTGTGCCTGGGGGCGGGGCTGACGCCGTGGGAAAGACCTCTTTCTACCTGCCGTCAGACGCCGTCAAGCAGCTGCACATAAGCAGCAGCACCACGGTGGATGAGGTCATCCAGGGCCTGCTGACCAAGTTTATGGTGCTAGACAACCCACACAAGTTTGCACTGTACCGCCAGATGCACCGCGATGGCCAGGGTGAGACACTCTTCTCTGCAGTCTGTTCATATAGGTTGTAGTAAAACCAGAGTATAAGTTTAGGGGGTCTTTGTTATTCCACAGTGATTACATGTTGTGGGGCATGGAGGTGGGTTGAGAAGTGCTGCTACCTCAAACCTCCAGGATGTGGGGTTCAATCCCTGCCCTTTCTTCAAGCAGAGTTTTCATCTGCTCTCTGGGTCTGCATGTGTTTTCTACGAAACGGCCAAGGACTGAGTGTGTGTGGGTGGGTCCCGCTTCTGGGATCAGATCTCTTCCAGAAGCTGCCCATTTCAGAGCATCCCCTGTACCTTCGGCTGATCGCCGGCCCGGACCCTGAGTGCCTGACCTTTGTCCTGAAGGAGAATGAGACGGTGGAGGTGGAGGTCAGTACGCTTCTTCTGGGGTAGATTCGGCCCGGTGAGAGAGAGCTGTCCCGTCACACGGCCCACTGCAGTGATGGTTAGGGTATTTATACAGGAATCCTGATTTGGTTGGATTTACTGTCTGAAGAGTGGCTTCAAACATTATTTGTAAATTGACAAAGCAAACTGCCACACTAAGTTGTCTCCTTGATAGCGGTATGCTGGCGATGTACTATCTGCCTCACATGTACGTCACTCTGGACGAAAGAGCGTCTGCTAAATAAATGCAATGTGAAGTAATTATGGGACTCATAAATATGTTCTCAAAAGACCAATCATAACAAACATCCGTGTTCTCAAAGTGGATAGGTTGTGTACTTTTTGTATACTATATTTGTCATGACGATTTATGACAATGAGTTATGAGCTATTCCAAGGCTCATGTGATTATGATGACCAATGAGAATGGCAGGATCAATATGAGGCAGTCATAGTTGGCGTCCCATTCGAGGAGAGACCCTGAGTGACACCTGTGCCCTGCCCCTCCCTCTTTCTGGCCTACAGTGGCACGCCTTCTCGGTGCCTGAGCTACACAACTTCCTGATGATCCTGGGGAGGGAGGAAGAAGAGCGTGTGCGTCAGGTGCAGAAAAAGTACGGGGAGTACCGGGAGAAGCTACAGGAGGCACTGAATGGCAAGCTGGGCTAAGGCCCCCCCCTCCCCTGCACACGGCTCCCAGAAAGGCATTGAGGTGACGCTCCACCGTGGAAGAAAAGAGCAGTGGAGCAATCTACTCAGGACACTTTCAGTTGGCCCCTTCCTAGGTCACAGGTTGGGGCACCGATAGAGAGACAGGATGCCAATGAAGGCATGTCTCCGCAGTTAAAAATGCACACTGGAGTTTGCTTGGAGCTGCAGACCGACATTCCCCCCGTTAGGAATCTGCTGCTCCTGCGACCGGCTCTTGCTGCTGGCCGTACAGCCCCCGCCTCCTCCCGACCTGTGCTGCATGGGGGGGGCAGCGGCGAGAGCAGGGAAAACAGTGTGCATCTTTAGCCACGTTTCGTTCTCAAGAACTTTTCCAGGAATACAAGGCATGAAGTAACCCCCAGGGGACCGTCCCCCCCCCCCCCCCAAAAAAGCAAAGATACGCACCCATTAGCACAACCCGCTTTTTGTCTCACTCTGATGCACTGAAAAAAAAAAATAACTTCATTAAATCCTAATAGCGACGATATAAGGATGGATGCACTCATTTTACCCTTTGAGATGTTGACGTTTGCCAATTTTTCAGGATGCAGACGGACATTTCGTCGGAGAATATGAATTTTGCAGAGTTGTGCATTTTGAATATAATATAAATGTTGCTGTATTTGCATTTTCTGCTTATTGCCCTTGCAGTGTGGGAGCACCGATTGGTGTAAAACGCTGACTGTTCAGGGGTGTTGTAGGTAACCTTGAGAACATCTCGCTTCCTCCTGGTGTCGTATGACAGCTTCAGCGTTTCTCCCGTCATCTTCACTAAGTGCCAGTGCCTCTTGTTCTCCTAGACATGGTGCCGTGGCCTGATGCAGGCACGTGTTTCAGATCGCCGTATTCGCATGGTATAAGCGCAGAGTAGAGCAGAGGGAACCACGTGTTTCACGTCGGCGGTAACGGAGACTGCGATTCGAATCCCACTGAAGCAGAATGACACCGGATGGAAATTGCACCAAAGCTAACCCCATCTCCCATTGACAGACAGAACCGGGATGTTGGCCAGTATATACAGTATTTCCAAATAGTGGGTGTGTGATGTAACTGGATTTTTGTGAACCATATAGAAGACAAATTAAGCTAATGATTCCTTGCATACACATATACAGTATAACAGTACATATTGCAGGAAAGGGTAGACTTTGAAATCCCAAGAATGCTTGAAACCTTTATAGCACATCTGCTTGCTCTGGGGTCTCTCATCGTGCTCTGTGCCCCCCACCCCGCACCCGCCCACGCCTCCTGAGCTTTCTGGAGGCTTCTCTGCGTGCTCCCCTGCATTACTGCTGATGTGAGTGTGTGGATGTGTGCTGTCTATACAAACCAGGGCCCATGCATCACTCCACATCCCCAGCTTCCACCTTCTGCTTTGTGGGGGGAGGGAGAGTGGGCAGTCATCATAAGCTGACAATCCCGACCTTCCCTTTCCAGGCGCCTAGGGAGAGACTGAGGTGTAATTTAACCATCTCACTCTTAGCATGGTGATGTGGGTACTCGGATCCCGCTGCCTTCATGTTTTTGGGAATTGGATGTGTACAAATGTACCTGTTAAGATGTATAAGTTTAAAATGAAATAAAAATGTCAGTCCTTTTATAAGTGCCTTGGTAAGGTTTGTGAATATATTTTTCTTGCTTTTGCTTCTACCTCCAAATATTCTTGGTCCTGGTTTTTTAGTGGAGATAAATCGAGTGAGACTGGCTGTCCCATTTAATCTTTTTTTCTCCATGAAAAATATTTATAGAATTTTTTATAGAATTCTTTATATAATTCCGTCCAAGGTGGATCGGATTCTTCACCCAAAACCCTTACTTACTTTGTTTTTCACTACAGTTTCACTGCACATATCTAAGATTCTTAAGCAAATGATGGAAAGCATCCTCGACACAGAGAGTGTTCTACGTATGGTCTGTTAAAATGCTGATCTCATCTTTTGACCCAGACAAATTCAAGAGCTGTTTGACCTATTCAGGCAAGACAACAGAGAAGCTGTGTAAAATTTTGATGCTTAATATTTAGATAAGCCTGATAATAAAGGAGAATATTGTTAAAAAAAATGCTGAATTACAAAACATAACTGATATATTATGTTTGTGATGTGTGGTTTGATATACCTGGAGGTGTTACTTTGAGCTTTTACATCTTTAAGGTACCTTAAGGTTAATACCTGAACAGACCAGTTTCTACAGACCAATTCCTTGTTTGCAAAGAAAGATGATGTGTTTTGTGGCCGGAGTGCAAGTCGTGGCAGAAAGAGACTGATCAGAATTAGCAGTATTTAGATGTGAGCGCCAAAATCATATATGAATAATCTGGACAACTTCTCCAGTTTTTTTAATGCTTTGCCAGCAAAATATAAATTATGTTACATTAATAAATTAGGCCTAATGCTTATCGATGGGGTTTCCTTGATCCACTGCTGCATCAGTGGGTCAAGGACTCAACTAAACAGTCCAAGTTACAGCGGCCGGACATTGTCATTTATCTGGTCGAAAAACCAAGCATGTACACAAACGGAAAACTGAAGGCCTACAATTTTGTGCTTTGTGGTCATGTCCAGATCCTTGAATAGAGATTTGTCCGATGACTTGTGTACTACATACTGACATACTGCCTAGCCAGCAGCAAGGACATAAAACCCAACTTTACAAAACGTGGGCTGTCATTAACAAATTGAACAATTATATACTGACTGCATACTGCACTTGCATGGCTACTACTGCTGTTCTTATCATTTCTAGATAGATAAATGTATGGATGATAGAGACATCATTGACTCCAAAAGAAATACTGTTAGTTTACAGTAGGAGTAGTAAGAATAGACCATTAATTTAAAATAAACATTACAATAAATTATAAGGGTATATAAAAATGTTAAAATGTCTATGTAAAAATGTAGGTTATTTATAGGGATAAATATTATTTTATACTGTAGGGCTAATTCAGTATGCCATATTAGACCTCTTTTCTACAGTATCCTATAAAAATGAATTGTTGCTTTTTGAATTTCTGTTTTGGCAACCAACAGCACAACACAACATTTTATTTCTTAAATTTATTTCATTCGCCTCTGTTTGTCTCTTCTGTTTGTCTGCCACCACTTTGCAAACACAACCTCCTGTGATGTAATCATTACATCCACTTAAAACTGGTCTCCAGGCATACCTATTACTTAACCTTATCTTGATATTGTATTCATATACTATAGGGTATCATTTGGTCAAGTTCAAGTTGTGATTCATTTTGCCTTCATGCACATTTTTTCCCATCGGAGAACTGTGTTTGATTCCCACTTATCTGGATTATCAGACCTGCCTCCATCAGATAGGATATGCAGCCTATTGTGGAGGAAAACAACCACAGAAAATGAGCGACTGCGCAGGGAAATGTTTAACCTCCATCGCACTGTTGAATTTTGTTGATGATTATCTGCCTAATTTTTTATAACCGCACACTTAACAAGAAACAACTGAGAATAATTTTTTTATTTCCATCGTTTTCCGTCAGCAGATGTCGCTGTTTACAATTATCGAACTAGCCTACCTCTCTCTACTCAACTCCTATTGAAACATTTACATAAGAAAATGCGTTTAAAAGTTAATGTTTCTATTTCTGTTGTTGATTTTTGTGCATTTTAACAATCAACAACTGAGTTCTTTTTTCCATTGTTTTCAGTCAGTTGGTCTTGCTTACCAATAGTGAGCGAGCCTATGTTACTGTATCACGAGATGAGAACTAACTTACTAACTAAAGTGCTGCCACAACATTTGAGATTCTGGCACAATTTTTAATTTTGCAATTATTCTAACAAAATTTTTAATCTCTTGGACATGCACATTCACATCTTTTAAAGTTTGCATCTTGAAGGTTCGTATGTAGAGGGTTTTCAGAATGGTTGCCAACTGTCAGGCATCTGACATGAATTCACACACGCAATCTTAAGGCAAATCTAAATTATTTCTAAAATTAGGCCCATCAAACCTTACATACGCGGCCGTGCGTATAATGAACGATTTGTCGTTCCCTTTACATAAATAAATAAACAGCAGCCATTAACACACATTAACGTTATCGAGGATATGAACACTATCGAACCCTGGGGCATGTTCCCTAAGGCCTTAATATGGCAATGGAGGCATGCTTAGGCAGTAGAATTAATTAGATAATTATGATGACGGTAAAGTAACTTTTGGCTGAATCAATGTGGAATCTTTTACTTAAAGGTCAAGACGTATAGCATTACTAACCACTACAGAACTTGGCGATGTCCATGATGCCTAGACAGCAGCGTTACTCCCTTCTCTGGTTATGGTGGTAAATACCTCTGTATGTAGTACGTGTCTCCTACTTTTTCCGTTTCTGGTGCTCATCCTCTGAGTGAAGTCAACACTCTACAGCCAGTGTGTTGGACGTGCTGGCCCTGATAGACAGACAGACGGTACAATGAGATTTAGTTTGGAACACGCCAGCAGATGCATAGTATATTTACAATTAAATAGAGTCTGAAGTATAAAATAGAATCTGAGAATAAAGTATGTACGGACGCTATATACGCTGAACAAAAATATAAACGCAACACTCTTGTTTTTGCTCCCATTTTTCATGAGCTGAACTCAAACATCGGAAAATTT
>JAOYFF010000141.1:310702-348290 GCA_025773925.1 Cryptomyrus ogoouensis | reverse complement strand
AGTTCTTTTGTCTTTTTTGAGTTCAGGGCGAGGTTGTTGTCCTGGCTCCAGCACTCCAGGTTCTCGACCTCTTCCCTGTAGGCTGACTCGTTATTGTTCGAGATCAGACCTATCACAGTTGTATTGTCTGCAAACTTAATTATGAGGTTAGAATCATGGGTGGGTTTGCAGTCGTGTGTGAAGAGGTAGTGGAGGAGGTGGCTGAGCACACAGTCCTGAGGTGCTCCAGTATTGAGAGTGATGGAGGTAGAGGTGTAGTTAACATTATCGAGGCTATAAACACTATCAAACGAGTGGTCGCCTATAGGGTCGACCAGCCCTGCTAGGGAACAACAGGATATTTTTTCTGTTCAATTAAAAGAATATTGCTCACATATCTAACGCAGACACCTCACCTCTCTCAAACTCACGGCAGCTGACTGGCGGTTAATTTTCATTTGACAAGGTGGTTCGCGAAAGCTTTTTAATATTCATGAGTAAAACACTACTTGATTGGATAGTGAATGCCTTAGACAGAGTTCACTGGCCAATCAGATTCCCATCCCGAACCACCCTGAAAAAACAAGTAGCACATGTCATTGGCAGCACGTTCACCGGCCAATCAAATAGCTTCTCTCATGAATATTAATGAATTTGCCAAACCGCCCTGTAAAACGATAATTTGCTGCCTGGCACATGTGAATGATACGCGTCTCAGAAGTCTGTTGTTCTGCAAAATTAGCCTGCAAGAAGTTTTACCGCCTCACGGCCAGCCAGCACTAGGCTTGGGCAGTATCTAACTTTTAATACCGTCATACCGACCAGACATTGACAGAAAGGGACTGCACAACGTTTGTTTTTACTATGTCAACAAAATAATTAGTTTGGCTTCAAACATTTGCGCTTGAATAATATACTTATCCACAATGTAGGAACCTCAAATACAGTTTTCAACTTGTGGGTACACAGTACATCGCAGGAGGTTTTGAGGAAATGCAAAGCGTTTTAATTAATGAATTCCACCAGAGGGCAGCACCATTCCAACCATGGAACCGAAGAAAGGCATGGATTCAGTGTATAGGCCAGTATAGTTCAGTGTCCGTTACCAAGGTCAGGTGCACTATAAAGACCAAGCTCAGAAACCATTTAGTGTTGAAGGAGAATTTCCGCAACACAACTTAAGTATTTGTATCATAATGTTCAGGACCAAATTCAGTAGAGGCATTCTATTCTTTATTTTTCAGGCAATGAATCTCTCCACCACTTATTTTTCAATGACAATCCCAATGAGGGTCACAGCCCGAAAGGGATCCTTTGTGTTATTTATAAATGTAAGGACTTCTTTTCCTCCTCTTAAGAAGTACTAAGATTAGCATCCACTACCCTCTCATTCCAGGAGCTAAGATGTCAGAATTAGCCAAGTCTATTTAAACATGGAGTTTTCCAATACTCCTTGCAGTTTTTCTATATTTGGACATGATATAATCATAGTTTTAAATTTAGTGTATCTTCATAAACTTTTGTAAACATTTGAGTGTTTATAGTCACTCAGCCATTTTTATTTGTTCTATTTTATTTGATTTTATTGCTAAGCTAGAAAAGAATCTCACTTCCCATAAGAATACCGCTATCAGACTAGCAGAAATAAGTTAATTCAAAGAGAAATGTCAGTGTCTATGAAATATCCAAAAATAACCAAATTGATCATCATATACACCATTTGTGTCTGCTATGCAATAATGCTTAGTTGTGTGTTTCATTACAAAAAAATGTTTACACAAATATTGATGGTTTACATTTAGTTTTGTTTTGGGCACACACTGTCATAGTTACAATGGGTGCACTGATAACTCAGGACAAAAAAAAAAATTAATTAATCATCAGAGACCAAAACACATTTTTCCAAATCAGTTTTTCACACTGATTCCACATCTGTTTTCAGATTTTTTCTGTCATATCAACTTTTTGATTTATGAGTAATGCTAGTTAATACCGTAATTGCAAGTATTGTGTACTAAAACAAAATCATCACTGTAGTATAGGGTAAAAATATTTTTAGCGCAAAATCAAATAAACAGACAGTGGGCATAAAGAAATTGAAACGTGTTTGTTAATCACCATTGTTTGATGTTTTGATGCTTTGAGTTTGATTTTCTTGTGTACACCATGTCTGGATTGTCACAGTACAGCATCCAGCAGTAGTTGACCATCATGCTTTCACTGTAACTAGCTGCACCTTCTCCGTACTCCTCATCACCTTCTACAGAATCAAGACCATCATGTGGCGGTACAGGACCAGACAATGAATAGTTATGAGGAACAGACCTGATTGCAGAATCTAGGCTGGGATATACAATTTTGTGATGAGTTTTAGCTGAGAATCCACTTGTATTTGTGTACCAAAAGTAGCAGTCGTTGAGATGGTCTCGCGGTTCCCTCCACATCATCGGAATTCCAAATGACATTTCTGCCTTTCGCCGATTTAGCCAGTCACACAGACCATTTGAACAACTGGTACAGATGACATGTGGAACCCAAGATTTATCCTGGTCTCCAGGTGGACAGCCAAAGTATAATTTGTATATCTTCTTAAGATCTGCAGTGATTGGGCGACATTGTACTTTCGTTGTGAATGAACCACACACATAACAGAAGCTGTGTGATTAATACAATTTCTAGGCATGATAACAACTGAAAGCCACCACAGTTGATGCTGTCTGTCACCGCCGCCTTCGATTTCCAGGTCGATGACCCAGAATTCAAACTCGTGAGTTAGATTTAGAATTTCTTTTTCAATAATTCGAGAAATAATAAAAAATTCATCAAGAAGCTTACATCAGCAAAATTAAACCTGAGGCACAACTACCTATGTTTCCCACCAAACTAAGTTGTATAGACAAGACATGTGCATGCGCACTAGGTCAAATTAATCATACTCAAATCGCAACTAGACAAGTGTCAATAAAACATAAATCAACATCTAGTCACCTAGAGAACGGTGATGCTGTGTATAAGATAAAAAACACAGACAAGTCTTGTAATACACTTGGGCAGACTACATGTACATAATATCATACTACATATAGCTTCATCACAAAAACTTGATGTGCTAGAGGAAAAACTAAACACAGATTTGAAATCAGCATGAAAAATACTACAAAACCTACATAAAATTACCTCTGATGAAAATGACCTGTTAACCTGTGTAATTAAAATATGGAATTATCAGTTTAAGTATGGGGTTTATGACAGGTCAATAGTTTGTAGGATTGTGCTTTGGGTTTTTTTGATGGAATAATACTGCTACAGATCTGTATGTTGACGTATGTCAACATATGACAAACGTATGTCAACACTCATTTATACTTATTTAATTGCACTAATTTCTTTACTTATTTTTAACTTATTTTTATTTTTGCACAGTCAAGGAGCGGCTCAGGTTACATTTCACTGTGTGGTGTACTTGTATGACTACGCATGTGACAAATAAAGCTCTTGAATCTCTTGAATCTTGAATCTTGAATGTCTGTCATGGATGTATTTGATTTTGTTTTACTGCCTTATTTCGAGGTGATTGAACTGAGATTGGCTAAGATCCAGCTGTTACATGTCGCTGTCTGAGGTGCTACAGCCTTTCTCCCACGTGGAGGGGGGCACTGAGCAATCTCGCGGTGCCCGTCTGCCAGGGGGAACTGCCAAACTTCAACCATCTGTCTCGCATGAGGCCTTTATGTGGCCAAGGCGTTGATTCAGATCAGATCTTGAGATTGTCTGTCACGGCAGCACCCAAACATAATGTCAAATAGTTCAGTTACAGTGTATGTATCTTTAGCACAACATAGCATATTTACTCTAACAAGGGATGTTTAAACTCAGTAAAACACATTTGCGCATATGAGTCAAGTGAATGAATTTCTCATGGTTTCTCATGGTTGACATTATAACCTGTCGTTTACTCTAGTTAGTCAGTGTTTTCTGAGCTGCTTTCTAAACAGTAATGTGTAAAGGTACGATTAAATATTGCCACTTCGTATTTATAAATAGTTTTATCCTAAGGTCCTGTTAAGGTTAAGGTTATGTATTATTCTTAAGTATTTTTGGAAAAAAATGTTCTTTCAGTTTTTAAGAGGGCAGATAATGTAAAGATCATTTGAGTGTTTTATGTAGTTAGCTGTCTACTATTCTTATAAACGGGCTCGGATGGGATGTTCATCTCCACGCCCTCTATTTCTATTCGCCATGACGGCTCTCCTTGCTGCGTGTAGTTTCAGTTGATAGACTGGAATTTGCAATACGTGTAAACCGGAAGTTCTGCGTGTTCGAACCAAAATGGCGCCCTTTCCACGCCCTAGTCGTTCGTTTCGTCCTCCCGTATTTTTTGGGACTGGTGACGCTCCAAACAACCCGAAGTCGCTCTTAGCAACTGGCACCCGAATCGCGAGTTATTTGCAACCGACGCATTTACTGAGGGATGGATTAAATCTGCTGTTTCTTGCAGCAAGATGTGACCGGGGCAGATGCTTTAAGCAACGGTGACGGATGGACAACCTGTAAAGCAGTGGCGCGAGGTCCCAGCCCATGCTTTTGTTTTGGGGATCAACTCTTTCTGGGTCCGGAAGAGGGGCGAATCCCTGCTAGGTGTCCAACGAGAAGCAATGGGAGAGGGGAGCTAGTGTCCGCACGATAATCCGCATGTGTATGTTTGCGGGGATGGTTCCCAAATCAGAGGAAAAGTTGCGGAATTTGAGGACCGCCCGGAGCCAATATCGCTGCAGATTTTGGACGTAAAACTTTTTTTGGACGGGAGCCGGTGGGTGGGGGGGGCGGCGTGTGTTTTCTGCGCTGCTTGCCGACAGGGACCCAGCCTGCGACCGGCCCGAACTTTGGCCGTATGAGAAGGTAAAGAAGCGTCGGTCCGAGCAGGCGGCACGGTGGGGCTCGCCCGGAGGGGGCCAGCAGCTAGCTCAGCTCCGCGGTCGGTTTCAGCTCTCACCGCGACCATCCAGTTCGCCGCATTTAGCGTTACCGATTAGCGAACCGCAGCCCTTAATGCCTCTTTGCTTAACCCGCATTTTATTGTGTCGGGGGGCTTCCCGGCCATCACGCCTCCCCGCAGCCGTTTAAATCCTAAAACCGTCGAAGGTGCTTGCAGCCACATCTGCCCCGGCTCTGGGCGTTTTTTCTTTGGAAATACGTTGGATCCATGTGCCGTTTTGCGGATCTGGGACAGCAATTTAGCACCCTAAGGGTCTTTCTGAAGCCGGTTAGATGCTGTCTGTTCCAGGGGGGCTTTGTCTTGGACTTTTAGATGATTTTTTTGCTGGATCGTCGCTCTGACCGAAACCTGCAATTATGATGATACTGAGCAGAAAACCAGATGGTCCGATAACAGCAGGTAAGCAGTTTCGGTCACATTTCAGTACCATTGTCAGCATTGCATACCAGTTTGTGCTTTCCATAAGCATGTGGGTAATTTCTGTATGCTTTATTTTCGGTGTATTTGTTCTCCTGTACTTCCTTCTACGATCCCAAAACGTTTCCACTAACGAAAATAACACCAGTGAAGACTGTGTCCAGAATGACCGTGTCTAGACACCATACCACAATATCAGCTTTGTTATGCTTTAAAACAAGCTAAACCTTTTTTCCCAGCATGTCTGGAACTGTTGTCAGACGTTTCTGTATGAATTATAAACGTGTTTAATTTTTCCGCTGTCTACTACTACTCTTAGTATTTTAAAGCATTTTTTTCGAGGAAAATAGTTAATGCGGTGTACCAGGTCATTGCCTATTTTATAAATCTTGTTAAAATATACTGTTGCTCTCTCATGCCACTTTTTTTATTAATGCTGACCAGCTGGGACGACATGTAAGCTGTGATTTGAAATGTATAAATTAAAATTAAAAATAAATTCTATATGACAGTATTGACTGCTTTATTGTCACAAATCTGAACATCACCCATCTCTTCTGTAACTGCAGATGTATAATTTGCTACATACAGATTTATGTCATAGTAAATATTTATTCAGAAATCTTCATTTCACCCTGTTTCAGCGCCCTTTATTTTTAGTAAGGTTTGGAGGATACTATCCGTCTCTTGGGCACAGTGACATGTCTCCAGTGTCTCCCCTTTTCTAGGTTTCAGGAAACACATTTTTGACTTTGAAATATGATCCAGGATGCATTTCCTCAAGTATTTGCCCAGTTTTCTAATTTTTTTCCTTTTTACTTTTAGTCAATAGGTAACATTGACACTTGGTTTGGGGAGAGAGGCTTAATGAGTGGTAGTGTGCCTCATTGGGCTCCCTGTGGGTTTCTGTTGCCAGGAATCATCCCAGAAGGGAGGGGGGTGATACGAGGTGTTTCTCTCCGGGGGATTTAGTCTCTCTTGCTGACAAACCGGCACCGCCTCGCTTGCCGCGTGGCAATTAGAAAAGCGATACTGTCGCGAGTCAGCCCATGATCCTGGTGGCTGAGGAAAAACACGAGGTGTGTTGACGTTGCCGTTTACAGGTCATAAAGTGGCTCCACGTCCTTCTCATTTTGGTGCCTGTTTATTGGGCACCGGGTCGTGTTGAGTTCGGAGCCTATCCCAGGAAGCAGGACAACATCCTGGTCTGAAGGAGGAACAATGCCCCCCCAGCCTCAGCGCTATTCATTGCGTGGTGTACTGTCCTCTGGCAGCTGCTGATTTGCTCTTACCTCTTCCTGCAGTTCGACACGCCGATGGCCTGTACGACTCCTACATGCGTACCGACCATGTTGTGAATGACGACATGGATGCAGAGGGCCGGAGTCCCTCTGGATTGCCCCCTCTGCCCAAACATACAGTAAGTGAACGGCGTTAAGTAAATAGAATGTGAATGTTAGCCTGTTTTGTGGTAGGTTTTCTCCCTCTTCCAGATACCAGTTGTGGACAAGGACGACTCGTTAGAAGATGGGAAATGTCACATTGCTTCTTCCTGTGATTGTCCTGCAGCCACCCGTGTGCTCTACACGGTGGCACTCGAATCATGGAGTGTCTGTTACACATCTATTCCTACCATCGTTGCATAGCAGCTGAAATTTCCCATAATCTGACAAGCAGCACGCTTCAGAATTCGTTGGTCCGCACTGTGGATTTAGGTTATTCTGCACCCAGCAGGCATGGCTTTCACTTGCAGCCCTTCTCCGCCAAATAGTTTTTCCAGGTCTATTTTAATATATCGCTATCTGTATTATTTTTCCTTTGAATATCGTGCTAATTTGTCCATCTGTAAAACATACAGCTAGGTGTATGTGCATGTTACATTTTATGTTATATATTTGATTGACAAAGAGCCTGCAGTTTAATATAAGTGATGTTTTATAGTACATGTCCGCATGTTTTTATGGCCAAGGTGTTATATTTGTAGCCAGTGTGCTATTCAAACTTATGTCATGTGCACAGAGTGCCGTTGCTGGCTGGGTTACTCATCAGTCTTGTGTTCAGTAGATTTAACAGACTGTTAACTGGCAGTTTTGATAAACAGCTGGTAATAAGCTCTACACTGGAGCGGCTGGGTGCTGGCTGGTCTGTGTGAGACAAGCATTTATATTACACAGCTCACATTGCATTTGCCTGAAGGGTGGTGTTATCCATGAAAATCAACCCTGTAATTTACAGTCTCATCTGTTTGTGTGGCCTGATACTTGAAGCTGTAGAATTTAATAAGCAGGCAGTAATTCAGAGTAGCCAGAGATAGGATGCTGTATGAATTTTGGTATCTTTGGATGGAATCGGTTCCCAAATGGACATTGTGTGCTGGAAGTGGGCAGCTGCCTTACTAGGCTGATTCCAGAGGTTATTCTGCTCATTTCCTCCTTTACTCTGCATATTAAGTGTTATTTTAGGCGTGCTCCTCTTCCTTTTTTTAAAGTTGGATTTCTTTTTCAGTCTCAGGGAATGAGAGGCTGACAAGCACATAGTGACCCGTTTAAGTTTCCAAAACATTTACAGGACAGGGATGCATCTGCTTTTCAGTAGCTCTCTTATGCCAAGGAAGTGCGCACTCTTAAATGTGACGGCCGTTTCCTGTAGCCACTCTCTCATGCCTTTTCTTTGTCTGCTGCTGAAAGCCGGGGACTTTAATGACTGGTTGTTACTTTTTAAGAAGCTAAAGAATGGAGTGATTTAGATGAATCGCTGCTTCATCAGCATAGTGGGTTGCCTTAACTCGCAGGAAGGTCAGGTTATACCCTCTAATATCGAGCTTAAATCTGTCCAAGTTGTTGTGGAAAAAAACCCAAGACACCTTCCGGTATAATGACTGCTCCCATTAATGTTTTTATCTCAACAATAGGGTGCCTTGGGTCTGCACTTATAATGAGCCTCAAGGCCTGGTTTTTGGTCAGTGCTGCACCAGCTTTCTGGGAGGTCCTGTTCCACAGGATTCCTGCGGCTTACACTCCAGCCGTCTTTACAGGATAGCAGAACGTGGCTTTTTTCACAATCTTTCTCTTTTTCCTCCTTAGCAAGGCCTGGAAATGTGTCCTGATTGTTAAAGTGTGCTCTCTTAAGCCACGTTCAGCCTCAACACGCCGCTCACTTGCTTGATCGATCGGTTTTCTCTGTCCTCTCAAGTACATTGACCCTCTCCAGATATGTTTTCTTTCTCAGCTGAAAGAGGTTTAGTGGTGCTTTTGACCCTTCTTAAAATGAGCTGACCCACGGGACAAATTATTGGCACTTAACAACTAGCCTTTGAGAATCACGGTGCAAACTGTGCCTTTCTGTTATGAATGTGAAATGGAGATGTGCAGTGAGCTTTCTGTTTATTCCTCCTCCAGGCTGGAAACAAGCCTGTCACCAAAGACCACCAGCAAACGGCAATCCACAAAGGGCAGGTAAAGGTGAAGTACTTGTATGAAGACTCCTACAACCGGAAGGTCAATGGTAGCAGCCATGGCTCTGGGTCCTCTAAGCCACCGGCCGCCCTGTCGAAGGAGAAGGGTATGGAGAGCAGTAGCTCCACCAAGTCTGCTGACAGCACCTCCAAGCCCTGCAAGCCTGGTCCAATCACCCCCGAGCAGGCCCTGAAGATCCACCAGCAGCATCTGACTCCCCTAGAGCAGCAGGAGATCTATAACTACCCTGAAATCTATTTTGTGGGACCAAATGCCAAGAAACGGCAGGCGGTAGCTGGTGGGTCCAACAATGGGGGCTTCGATGACGACCAGGGTAGCTACATCCACGTGCCACACGACCACTTGGCCTACCGCTATGAGTTCCTCAAGGTCATCGGGAAGGGCAGTTTTGGGCAGGTGGCCAAGGTGTATGATCACAAACTCCACCAGCACTTGGCGCTCAAGATGGTGCGCAACGAGAAGCGCTTCCACCGACAGGCTGCTGAGGAGATCCGCATCCTAGAGCACCTTAAGAAACATGATAAGACAGGCAGCATGAACGTTGTGCACATGCTGGAGAACTTCACCTTCCGCAATCACATATGCATGACCTTTGAACTGCTGAGCATGAACCTCTATGAGCTCATCAAGAGGAACAAGTTCCAAGGCTTCAGTCTGCCGTTGGTCCGCAAGTTCGCTCACTCCATCCTGCAGTGCCTGGAGGCCTTGCACCGGCACAAGATCATCCACTGTGACCTGAAGCCCGAGAACATCCTTCTTAAGCAGCAGGGCCGGAGTGGCATTAAAGTCATCGATTTTGGCTCCAGCTGTTTCGACCACCAGCGCGTCTACACGTACATCCAGTCCCGCTTCTACAGGGCACCTGAGGTCATCCTGGGGTCACACTACGGTATGCCCATTGACATGTGGAGCTTTGGCTGTATCCTGGCCGAGCTGCTCACGGGGTACCCGCTCTTTCCCGGCGAGGACGAGGGAGACCAGCTGGCCTGCATGATGGAGATCCTGGGTGTACCGCCTCAGAAGATCTTAGATCAGGCCAAGCGGGCCAAGAACTTCATCAACTCCAAAGGTCACCCGCGTTACTGCACTGTGACCACACTTAGCAACGGCTCGTCGGTGCTCAATGGTGGCCGCTCCCGTCGGGGCAAAATGCGGGGCCCACCAGGGAGCAAGGAATGGTCCACAGCCCTCAAGGGTTGTGATGATCCCACCTTCATCGACTTCTTGAAGAAGTGCTTGGACTGGGATCCGGCCACCCGCATGACCCCCAGCCAGGCGCTTCGGCACCCCTGGCTTTACAAGCGCTTGCCCAAACCAGTGTCCGGGGACAAGACCCAGGCTCCCAAGCGGAATACAGAACACGTCACCTCCTTTCCCAGCATTGTGTCGAAACTTCCCTCAACCGTGGGGCCCGCCAACAATAAACTGAGGACGAGCATGATGGGGGACCCTGCTGGGAGTATACCTTTGCGCACAGTGCTACCAAAACTGGTCTCTTAGGGTGTTGACATCAGGGCGATGGACATATTGTTGTGAGATACTCATCTAATTCTATTTTTATTTTACAGAATGTTAATACTTCAGGTTTTGATTCAGTCTAGCTAGGCAATTAAAAAAAAAACGTTAAAATAATCTGACAGATTTTTTATATCAAGCAATTTTCAGATCAGCTGGTTTTTCTGAGATCCTTTGAGAAAATACTGTTAATTTTTGTTTTTAATGTGTCAGATATTAGACATGTGGGTTCAGTAGTGTCATTTTAATGAAAACTCATACCCTGGTGTTTAAGGGCTGAATTTTAGAATTTCAAGGGCTAAAAAAAGATTGTAAATAAGAAACTGCCTGAATAATGAATTTTTTTTCAAATTTTACATTATTCATTAGACAAGTGGTGATTTAAAGAAATGCTTGTAATTGGCATTCGGTTGGTTTTTAAATTTTCATGATGTGCACAGCAAAGATTCAAACTTTTAAAAAATTCGTTACATGAAGGAAAGAAAAGCAAACAAACATTTGAGGTGGCGTCGTTTAGTGATGAATCTGCCCCGCGAGTCAGTAACGTTTGTCTGGTTTTCTGAAATTGAATGATGGCCTGATGGAAGCTGTTTCTGGCTGAGCGAGCGGTGAGAAGGGCCGTTAGGTGTCTGTCTGTCAGGTGACTGACAGGCAGGATGCAGAATGGGATTTGGGGAAATCTGTGTCGGAACGCTCAGCACAACCGGGTCACTACCAAGTAGTCTCGTGCTTTGGTCCAGAAAGACATGATCCGGTCTCATTTTTGTGACGAAGGGCTGACTGCCGCCAGAGGAGAACAGAATCACAGCTTTACTTTTGTGCTTTTTTTTGCCACCTGGGGCAGTTTTCACCGCTGGCCGTGTTCCCGCCGTGTTCTGACACGACCCAGGTGATTAACCGGGGTGTTGGCTTAGAGCCTCATGGCAGAAATGGCTGATTGGAAGTCATTTGGACCACACCCATGGGTGCGGCTTCGCTGCGCCAGAGGTGACCTTTAGTTGCAGAATTTGTCCTGGCTGTGCTAGTTTACTGCCCCCTGCAGGGCAGTTTATTTGTGCCTGTCCCGTAGAGCGATTAGGGCCATGGTTGGAGCACCGCTAAACTGTGAACTGCAGCATGTAACGTCCCACTGGCTTAGCAAGTGGTCAGGGGTTCCCCCCCCAAAAATGGCACCGTCGCAGTTTCTGCTGGCTGCCAAACGCAGTTGTCAGCTTGGGGGTGGGCGGCTGGTAACTGGTGTAATATGACGGACAGCACGTTCCATCAGCCGTGTGTCACAGAGCCTTTTTAATTTTAATGGGATACTGTCCACCCCCCATAGCTAAATGGCAGAGTGAATCCCATGAGATGGGTTTGGGGGGGGGGGGCTGATTTTGCTCATTTTACCCCCCTGCCCTGTCCCCAGGCTGAAGCGGTGCGATCCTGGCTGGGGATGGTGACTGGTAGCTGGGGCTCGATGGCCTGGTGCCCTCTAGCTTCTGGGTAAGACGCTCAAACCCCTAAGGATCAGAACAGCTCTGCCAACAAAAGGTTGATGGCCTCAATTTTAGGGGCAGAATAATTTTTTAAAGACCCAACCACTGAGAATGTAGCATGTTTTTGGGGCTGTTTATTTATTATGATGGTAATTTATTGTAGTGGTAGTAACAGTAATAGCATTAGGACTAGTGTGTTGCTGTTGATGATGATGATGATGTTAAACTGACCATTGCTAGACTCCAAAAAATGAGTGAATGACTGGGCGGGGCACGGTGCACTGTGACGTGTTTGGCTTGGATTGCCTGCCGCACCCCCTCTGGGGGCCGCGGGTCAGCAGATGGTGTGCAGGGAGCGTCCCGAAACGTCACCCTTTCCCAGGCATTTGTCTCCACCCCCTCCGAAGGGAACGGTGCTGTCCTGCAAGTAAAGTGGAACCCCTCACTCTCTACTCAGGTGTCAAACTCACTCCTCTTGAGGATTAATTATCCCAGGTATGGGTCAGCATCTCGGTTTTGGTGCAGTTAGGACAAACCCTAATGCTCCCAGATGGCTTATTTGTAAACTGTTTCCTTTGAGCATATAACTGGGTGCTATCTTCCTTTGCTGTAACATGGTGGGCCTGTGGGGATGCAGTCACCCAGAAGTCTTCGCGGAGACACTGGTGTTACTCGACGTAAAAGGACGTGTTCCATGACATACTGACTGCAGCCAAGCCGACGTTGGCCCCAGACCGCATCGGGGCCAGACCACGTAACTGAACACACGTCTCCAGAGAGAAGTGGCGCCCCCTTGTGCCGAAACCTCCTTGGGGCCCCTGCTCTCTTTCACCCCCCCAACGTGTAAGGTCCCTGTGCCTTCAGTCTTACACCCTCGACAATGTCCAGGCACAGCGACTGCCAATCTCCTTTTAATGTTAAGTCAGACTTTTGTATCCGTTCTTTTGTAAGTTTTTATTGCCACAGATTGACGGGCAATTTTTAACATATGAGTAAAGATGAGTATACCTCGCTAAGATGTTACGGTGTTTCTATGATTATTTGCCCTAGTGTGTGGAGTGAAGATTGAATATTTCATGGCATGTAAATCATATGTTTAAATTAGGACTGGTGAGACTTGCATAATGACAATTGTGTGAAGTAACCAATGAGCTTGTATTTAGTTTCTTTTTTAAGAAATAAAATAATTATTAACATGCCTTGTTTTTGCACTCAATACTTGCATGTTTTGCAAATTCTGTTGAAAACACAAAGTCAGATAAGCCCTTTGACATATCTGTATGAGCTGTTCTATCAAAAATTGAAGACCTAAGCAAAAAGGCAACTGCATGAACAGTGCCGAACCAGTGTAAGAAAAGGGGAAACATTTAAACGTTCCAAAAAGGAAGCGTTTCCAGGCCCTCGGAAGAGGGGCAGATTGTGCGGCCCTCACAGTGAGATTTCTGTCCAAATTTGTCCAGATCAGCCTCTTTCTTGACAGTACTGTGAGATCTCCCCAAGGCTCCAAAATGCATACTCCCCCCAGTAATGTTGACCATTCCTTTGATGTCAAATAATTGTTTAAAATGTAAACCTCAAAATTCTGATTTTGTGTTATTGGGGCTCCTGTTTTCCAGACCATGGGAGCAAGACTGTTTTGGGCTGCAGGTGCCATCAAGGTGGCATATTTTGTGCCTGATATCTTTGCAAAACCAAAGAACCAAACCAAAGAATGAAATGAACAGTGATGTTATCTGTACACATCATTTATGCCAGCAGCATGGGTGTAGCCATGTAGACGTTTATTTACCGTAAACATTCTTCCCATTATTCTTTTAATCCCTATTTTTCTTGCACAGCAGAATTGCTGATCTTGGCATCACTGTGACGAGCGACTCCCTAATCATTTTCACGTGGACGGAGTTGTTCCATTTTTAACAGCTCTATTCTGAGGCCCGGTTTCCTCTGTAGGCCTGCCTTTGATCTCATCAGCCTGCAGAAGAATAGAACAGCTTCTTAATCCATGCATGTATTGTTTTGTGTTATACTGAACTGAGATGGTCCTTCATATGAGGGCTAAGTCTCTCACTCCGTGTTCATCGGCATGTCACCTGATCTGCTGGCTCGGGCTCCAGGTTGACGGATAGTTTTAACTGTGAGCTTGGACACCTTTGATCAGCCACGGTGGCCAAAAGTGGCCCTTTTATCCGGGACCCCTCCTGTCTTCCTGTGCTGCTGCTGCCATGTTAAGGAGTGGTGGGCTCAATCCTTAAGTGGTGCTCTGGGGCTGGGAAAGAGCTGATTTGCATTTCAAATGTATCATTTCGCTGCTGCTTTCCACGTGTGACCTCACTGAATCACCTCACACTCCCGGAGTGTGACCTCACTGAATCACCTCACACTCCCGGAGTGTGACCTCACGATCGGCAGCTGTGCAAAAGCAAAGCGGGGGGGATGCCAAGCCATGAGAATTGGAGCTTCTATCAAAACAGCCGCAACAGTCACAGCCGGCCCCCTCACAGATGCTTCCTGTCTCTTCAGCCCTGTCGAGGTACCTGTCACTGACACAAACAGAGGCAGATATTGCTGGCCTGAAGATGTTGGGAAGGGAGAAGAAGCGGTGTGGCAGGGAATCGTCGTTCCTGAGATGATATATGGCCGACTAATGCGGCCTTTTGTGGGCAGGGACAATTCTTGGATTTTTTAAGGTTGGGGGGGTGGGGCGCGTAAGAGGGGCCATAATTCATACAGGGACCAATGATGTGTTTTGAATTGGTGATTGACGGGAGGGGGCACTCCAGGGGTCAATCTGCTTTCAGCTGGAGCCAGTACCCCTGTGGCTCTGCCCCTGTGTACGACCCTGCTTGTGGGGGGGAAAGCTATAACTACAGGGAAACCTGACTGGATCTTGCAGAACTTTTCAGTGTAAAACTTCTCCTGTAGTGACACGCCTCACTGCATGTTTCAAGGAGGAGCCTTTCTGTTTGGCCTCCTTACCACGGGGCCCTATCTGACCTCAGCACAGCCTGGGACACCGGGGACGTTGACAGCTTGCCCGTGGAGGAGCCTGGGCACCGGTGGTCCTCTGCCCAACCCCAGCAGCCAAGCCAGGGGGAAGCAGGTGTTCGGCTGCTGAAGCTCGATGTGGCGTGGTGCCTCCGTCTGCTGGTCACGTGACCCGGTTCTCGCGGGATCCTCCAGATCACTGGTCTTCCACAGATTGACGCGAGTCGGGTTTTTATCAAGAATCTGACCTGGAGAGCCGCTGAGTGATGTCGGCAGGGGCAGGTCCCCCTCCGGCCGCCTCCACCCCCCCGGTAACACGAAGCCCCACTCAAGCTGCCAGCCACCTGATATGGTTACGGAGACTCAGGCCCAGTGACATATGGTGCGATCAGAGGGATCGCAGGTGGCCTGTCAGACTGTGTATGACTGACAACAGGAGGTAGTCCTTCCACAGCCAGAGATAAAAGTCTCAGCTCTTTGACAGAGCACTTCAGTGTCTTTGAGGGCCACTACATCTGCCCGTGTGTTCAGCACGTCACTGTTAGATGGCCAATCAAATTACGAAAGGAGGCGAAGAGCCCGTGAACTGGATTTGAAGAGTGGAGTTCCGCTATTGTTATTATTCTATCACTGAGCTAACAGCGTTATCTGGCTGACCAAAAGTTTCTCCCTTTCTCAAGGGTTCTGCTACTTCACTGAACAACGAGTCTTTATTTTTCTAAAGCGGGGTGGTAGCTCCATCCATCATGAGCATCCCAGGCCACAGGACCATCAAGTGTGGGTGATCTCAGCAGGGACTAGCAGATGTCACCCTGCCTGCTAACTTGATCTCCTTTGGGAAATATGGCATGGTGCTGGCACTGTCTGTCCTTTGCCAAACGGGAATCTGAGTGCTGTCTACAAATCCTGTCTGCAAATTTTTATTAGTTATTGGTATAAATGCAGCCATCGTGAATGAGACCAGGTAGTCTGCAGAATGCCAAACATCATGTACCAAGGTCAGTCCCGCTGCTGGTCAAGCAGTGTGTTTACAGAGATGATCCCGCTTTTAAATTGTCATTAAGGATGTTTTTGTGTGGCGTTTGAGACCTGCTTTGGTCCAAGGAAGCACTTACTTCAGCTTGCGATGTTAAGGAGCAGCAACGAAGGCCCCAGGTGATACCAGAATTAAGTCGCTAAACAACATCTTCATATGTTGAGTCATCACAGTAGACTGCTGCATCTGTTCTGGCTCCTTATCACCCAATTTAAGACCATCTGAACCTCCTATGAGCTTAGAAATACGCATTAAGAGCTAAATGACCAAGCATATCCGGATATGGGTGAAGGTGTGCTGGGAGAACAGGATGTACTGAAGGTCGATGGTCTTTGATGAGCTTTTTCCCATTAAACCACTGGGCTTCCCTGTGTCTGACAGCCAAATGGAGGACGGGGCTGAGATATTTCTGGGCATTTTTAAGGTGCAGCCCCAAGTGGCACCCCAGAAAGGAGCCTTCGGAAGGAGCCTGGCCCAGAGGGGGGTCCCTGTGACAGCAAAAGACTTCCAAATGGGGGATTCGTCATCCCCGCATGTAGCCAGGGGCTCTCAGCCTGCAGAATGGGATCTGGTGTGTGGGGCAGCTGTGCAGAAAACTGGTGAATAGAGACACAAAAATATCAGGAAGGATATCAGGGGAAGGATGTCAGGAGCTGATCTGAATCATTAGCCTCCCCTAGGGCATATAGTACAGTGGCTAAATATACAATAGCAGGCATTGCTGCTGCAATCCTTCTGCTTTCATTGGGAATTTCTGTCTGTCATTTCGGATGAGGGTGTCAGCTCGACAAAAGAGTATATGTATTAATAACAACATACTGTCAAGTTGGCTTCAGGTGAAAGAGACTGTTTGCAGGTCCCATTCCTCGAGCTTCTGAGCACTAGGACAATTGGAGACGTTTCCTACATGCCCTGTACTCAAGGCGTCTTGGTGAGAAGGTTCCACTGCATCTTAGAACATGGGCCTTCACATGTCTGGGCAGGCACGGAGAACGCTGGTAGCACATTTTTGGCTGGCACCGTCATGGGCTCGATACATTTGTCCCAGCATTCCACATTCCAGGACAACACCCTGGATGTTTGGGGTGAGGGTTTGTGCGGCCAGATGGAAGGAGGAAGCTCTCCCTGACCGCTGAACACTGACAGCAGGGCCAGGACAACCGCTGGCTGCTGACTGAACCTCGTGTGTTATTTAGAAACCAGGCATCTGTATATGTAGGAATTTTGGTTAATAAATAAGCTGAACATAAAATGCTATCAGTATGGCCAGCACAGTGTTTGCTGTGGTCCAGTAAATGCGCTTTTTCCTTCCAGCTTCTCTTTTCTGAGCACATGACCGTCGACGATGATTCTGCTTTGATGATTCTTCCGTTGCTGAGGCAGGGGGCTGCGTGACACGTGCTGTCTCTGGGCAGGCAGGAGGCCGGCCCTCAAGCGTGCCTCGGACTGTGTGTTTTCTTGCTGTTGCTTGGTAGCGTGCTCTGGCTTCCTTTCTGTTTCTAAAAAAAAAGTGATCAGAAACACTTCATTGCATGACTCTTCATAAATAAACCGGCTTCTGCTGCCTTTTTGCCTCTCTGGGGCACTTGTGGGACCTTTTCCCTGCTGAGGAAGCTCCTGAAAAGCTGGGAGCTCTGGCTAAAATCGTAAGCAAGCAGTTAGCATTGATGCTAACGTGGCCCTCCTCCGAGGCGTCCGACCTAGGTGCATGCCTGACAGGGAATGACCCTAGTTTTTATTTGAGTTTGGGTGTTAACCTGGCGTAGCATCCAGGCCATGCCTGTCCCAGTAGGCAATCCTTCTCGGAATAATCAAGCAGTTGCTTATGGATAGATTAACTATAAGGAACCCTGTATACAGGAACCCTGTACTGAATCGGCTGTTGTACCTTTAAGAGAGATGCGTAAATAAAGGAAAAGTAGTCTTGAAACAGCAATGGGGAGTAAGTCAGCTTGAGACACTGAGTAGGAATAATCATTTCAGCATTGCTTTGGAAGTGAACAACATATATGTAAAAGTTGAGGAACACAGACGTGGTGAATTTTGCCCACTGTAGGGTATTGCTAATCTTATTGCCATGGAAATTTACGAGGAAGCATGTCATCATGTCAGCAGCGTTGTGACCAGTGCCAGATTCACCAAAGTGCTAAGGTTGTCTCACCGTATTGCTTCAGTGATGTAAAATGTTGACGTGAATTAAATCATTAACCTTTTAAATTAAGGGACAATTTCAGCAGGAACAAGATAAGATATATTAACTTTACAGGATCATAATTAGACAGGGAACATATCATGCAGGTTTAAAATAATAAGGAAAGCAGATTTGGGAGGGTTAAAACAAGAAGTCAAGGATGTGGCAGCCATTACTGTTTCCAGTCTCCAAATGGGAATCTTATTCATTGCGATAAATAAAGCTGTTTACCAAAAGGTAGTCACCTTCAGACACGCTGCAAATTTAGCTCTGGTGCTTTTGGCCGGAAAAAGTTTCAGTTAGTGCATGAGCAGATGTGTTTGTATCTCTCGATGTTGCCATAACATACATCGAACGGCTGCACTGCGAACGACTAAATGCCCAGCTGCCTGAGCATGTGCAAGGTCCACCGTCAGGCCCAGATTCCAGGCTTTGTTTAAAGTGGCAGTGCTCTGCCGGCCCGTTTGTTATGATTTTATTATGGATTCCCATGCAGGTAGGATGCATTGTCGCAGAGATGATGAGGCAAGGAGGCCTGTTGCCATGTGCCACTGTTTCTAGGTAAACAGTTTATTTCTGGAAAGTGTCAGGTTTCATGGTCTCCAAGCAGAAAAGCCCCTTCCAGGGATTATCTAAGAGTAGGAGTTGCACCAGGCATTTTGCAGAGTGAGTCCTACAAATACCTGAGGTCTTAACAACATTTGGAAACATCTGGCAGAGTGTTTAAAAAAGCGCAAAACATAAAATAAATCCTAAGCTGAGGCAACTAGTTATTTTTGCAATCTGTCAAATAAATTTATAAGAACATCTCATTTTAACTTTCAGGCACATTTCAGGAAAGCTGTCTCCAGATTACAGGTTTGTACACATTTAGTTCCAGTTTATTTCCTCAGTTCATATTTTTAACCAAAGGGACTTGTAATTTTCCTCAAAATGCAAGGCTTCCCAAATATGGCATTAAGCATCTTGCACTCTGACATGGAAGCAGGCCCTTGCAGTGACCTTCGGGGTACGATCCATGTCCATAACTTTACTAGCTACCTTCTCTTGATACCACAAAGGTGTTTTAAGATACTTGTATTCACTTGTATTCACCACCTGGATGAGATCACCATCCTCCAACTGTTCTTGTTAAGCATGGTTGGCCACCCCATTAAAGCACCACGTGTTTAATATCTCTGTGAGATAATCCTTAAAATCTCTCCATATATCTCTACTTACCCTATGTTGAACAGTAAGGCTTTAATTTCTAGCAGGCTTCTTGTCTTCATTCAGTAGACCCAATATGTTTTCACTGAAGTCCTCTCTTTTTCCTTTTGTGATAGCAATGTATGTAAGATTACAAAAGAAACGAGATTGAGTGCTGACTTCACGAGACAACATCAGGTGATCACTAGAGATCAACCTGGCCTGAAATGTACAGTAGTTATGATATCTAACCTTACATCTTCTACACAGTCGTCACATTCAAAAGGTCCCTCTTGTACTTCATGGACCATAACATCCATAGTAGAATCTGCCCTACATATTGGGATATATTCGCACCATGTGGACCTTAGTTCCTGTGAGATCTGCATCTCCTCCACACCTCCACTCGGCCCAAGGCCCGCCCTGATGAAGTACGGCTATAGGCACAAGATGGGTGCTGTCCTTCCCAGCTGACCCACTCCCCCAAGCAGGAGCTGGTTTGTGAACCGGAAGGACGCTATATCTGACAGCACTTGACCTGGACCTCCAGAGACCCCTGATTCTCAAGATCTCAACCTTCACTCAGCCACTGTGTAAACCCCCCCCCCCCGATGGCTGGGAAGAAGCAGTCACCCACTCTGGGATGGGCAGTGTCTCAGGCAGCCTCCTCATGGAGAACACTGGTGCTAGTCCATGGCTTCCAATGGTCAGGGTGTGGCTCAGCCCATTGAGGACTGTCCACTTTGGGCATTTTCACACAGATACCCCCACAGAGCAGCTGGGGCTTATCTTTGAAATGATGACTCAATGCTGGATTAGAGCTAGATCCAGTTCAGATAGAAGATGGTTCCACTTAGACCAAGGGTAGCCAGTCTTATCCAGAAAGGGCTGCTGTGTTTGTGGGTTTTTGCTGCAACTCCTTAATTAGGTTACTAATTAGAGGACTGAGTGGCTGAAGAGTCCTTACATCTGGGTTTGAACAGCTGACCTAAAGGTTACTCCAAAAACCTGCATACACACCGGCCCTTTGCGGATAAGACTGCCCAGCCCTGACTTAGACACTGATAATGAATGGAATGCATTTTAGCAAGGTTACGAGTGCCATTCAGTTCCTCCAAGATGAGGACTGGGCTCAGTATTTTCTCTTTAATATTTTTACACATACTGCTTCTCCGTCATAAAGCATTGAAAAAGTTACAAAATGTCCTATGGAGGGATAGAAGGTTTAGGCCCCATTTTTCAATGTTGGATTTACTGATATGATGCACTGCGTCCTGTTCTCCTTGCAGAGCTGCGTGATGCTTTTAAACCCAGATTTCTCCCAAGATTCCAGTGGATGGAAGTGAAGAACCATGGAACATTTCCAGTGGAGGCCAGTTAGGCATGGCAAATAATTCTCTCTGCTAATATGCGGTACACACTATACCGCCTCAGCCTGAAGAACGCAGAGCCTCAATTATATTAAGGCCCTGAGTGGTGTGTGTGTGGGGGGGGTGATCTCTTCTCTCCCCCTTCCTTCAACAGTCCTTCTTTGACTTTGAATATCATAGTTTGTGTTTTAGACCATATAAATATCTTATTAAGAGCAAGTGCAATTGCATAGGTGTTATGTTGTAAAACAACCCTGACATCATGTTGTATTGGTTTTTGGTGCCAGTGGGGGGGGTTATTCTATTTCCCTAAATGCCTCTGTTTACCTTGATGCAGCTTCTGTTACGCTTCGCTGAAGGTGCAATGCTAATATGATAGTGTTGTGATTGTCTTACTCTGTACAGCCACCGAGGCCGACACACATACAGCTCATCCGATAAAGGCTCCCTGGCCTGCCCACAGCCGGGAGACATCTGCGCGTGGTATTTCAGCCAAATTAACCCGGAGGGCGAGGTCAAGCGGCTGATCCCCTTAGCCGATGAAATCAATGCTGGAAATGTGATGCAAGTGTACGTGCCCACATTAGAAGCTGATGTGATGCCGATGTCACTCAGTCCCCACTATTTTTACATTTCCCCCAAGAAAAATGCAAAAAGGATTATCCCTGCATATCCCTGAGACCCTGGCAACGGGGGTCGTCGGGGCAAGAGGTCAACAGTGGAAAAGGCCCTTAGGTAAGCCTGGGTATCCAACCTGATGCCGGCTCACGTCAGCGTATAGGTCAGGGGCGGATTAATGCCTAGGGCCCCTGCAAAATCTGGGGCCCTGCCTCGGGAAAAACAGTTCAACTTATTAAATCAAGCCACTCGATTTGCCAGCACCTACCCAGCACCCCAGTTGGTAAATTTTACCACTAGCATCACCCCACCCAGCCATGTCAGCCTAGGGCCCCCAGAGAAGTTAATCTGCTCATTTAGGGGCTGTGTCTAACACTGACTGAGGCCGAGTGGAATGGGTTTTAGTGAAGAAACCTAAACTTCATTCAAGCAAATAACTTCATGTGAGATGGACTGATCGTGTCCTCACACAGACTGCACTGTGGAGTCTCTTTCTTATCTGATGGTGGAAGACGGGCCAGCTGGCTGCGACCCCCCCCAACAAGACAATTGAAGGGCTAAAATGTGACTCGAGCAGACAGGCGGCAGGATTAGCCAGTCACTGGAGTGCTGATGGTGTGACACGTGACGGGGAACGACCGGAGAGGTCAACCTCAAGGGGCACCGAGGCCATCAGGTAGAACCTGGGCTACCTTTAAATGTGGATTTAGGCGGATTAAGCACATTTGGCATGGCTTTCCACCTTGAAAAATCCAGACAGGATGGTTTAGCAGGTGGCTTGAGTCGAGACACACCTGACTTGGCGGCCTGGTGGACTAGAGGTGCAGCTGGGATGGGTGGCTTCAACAGAAGGTGAGCGGATAATAGATGTAGGTCAAGGCAGTTAAGCCAGCCAGTCCATGACCCACTGGAGGCCCCAATCAGCTCGTCTATTCAAATCCATTTCCTGGAAGACTTGGATTCACTGGCCTAGACTAAAGCTTCTCTCCCTGTTTCTGGGGACATATTCTGATCTGAGATATAAGAATAACAAGTACAACTTCAAGCTATCTGCTGCTCATGTTCCTGACTGATGAAAGCCATCTGTGGTTCTCCATTGACTGGACATGAGCCTGGCCCATTCTTGACACGGGCTTGCGGGCTCCTGCCTCAAGTCTCAGGTTACAAGGGCCCTGGGCATGTCTGTTTGTGACAACAAAACAATTCAAAACTCCCGGGTGGGTGACAACTGGGGCATCTCTGCTATGTTGGCGGGGATGGCCTGGGGAGGAGAGAGGGAGGGCAGAGGTGTGGCCATTTTTCCAGCTTGAATGACAAATGCAGGGAAACCGACCACTCAAGTGAAATGCTCATCAAGCCTTCTCTTGTTCTGCTATCTGTAAATATGCAAACCCTAACCCCACCATACTTGTTCAGTGCCCCACTGGCTGTATTGATTTGCTGGTGGGGGCATAATCATTAAGACTTCAGAAGAGAAAATGATTTGTCATGGGATAGGAGGGCTGACTTGGAGAGGCACCAAGGGGGTGGTGCGTAAATTGAAGCCATGTATTTCAAGGTCTTACTGGGACGACATAGGACACACAACGGGGGAACACACTGGGCAGGGTACCTGTCCTTCAGCGGCCTCACACACACAAGCACGCACTTCAGTAAACCGGAAGATTCTTCACAGGGCACGGTGAATGCATCTGGGATAAGCGAGTGAGCTGGTGAGTCGGGGACAATAATTATTGGCAACGTTAGCAGTATCAATTCCCTTCAGCAGAGAAAATCTTTTATGTGATGTGAGGGAAGGTCAAAGTGCAGGGCCAAGTTCCTTGTATGCCACAGCTGTCCAGAGACAATGTGGCAGGGACACATCACATGATGTGTATATAAGGATGTCAGAAATGGGTGTCATAAAAGTTTTCCCTTAAACTTCAACTTCTGCAAAGGCAGAACCAAATGGGAACCACAAAATCATGGTTTTAAAAGTATGAAATGCTACACATGCATAAATGCATTTGAAACAGTTACAGCATGTTATGTGTTTCCAAATTAAAAAACTGGACCTTGCTGCAAGCTTCCCCAGAAAGGGTACCTTTCCTGTTACTCGGGTCCCCGTGGATTTTTTAATCCACCCAATGACATCATCAATCATCAAGCTGCATGCATGACCCCATAAAGAGGAACTCCCCAAGTTGAACCCCATATAAACCAATGGTCAGACAGCAGAATTCTTTGTAGAGTCACATGACCATGGTGACAGAGGTTAACCCATTTAAAGCTGATGTGCTTCTAACTCATACTTTCTTCTCTATATGCGTGTTCCTTTAATGAACGCCCATGCCATGTGAACTCGCTGGTAACACATGCTCACTGAGAGCAGAGCTGTAACTGCCCTGCCAAAGTTCCATGTCATTCAGGTATTTTTAAAGAACAGGCTTTAGTCATAAATCGAGGCAAAGTGTGATTCCCTTCAGAATAAATACCTTCACCTCTCAACTCTCTCAATGTGAAAAATTCCCTTGGCATTAATATATAATGCTGCCAGTGACACACCATATTTTGCAAACACTCTCAGTGATATCAGAATTTCCATGGTAGCGTTTAACCTTCAGGCACAATTATGGGTTTATTAGCTAATGCTGATCGGAAAGCTTCTCGTATTTCGCCAACTTACTTCTCAGTTATGGTTAAGCCCTAAGAATTATAGTTTAAGTGCTGAAGGTGTACAAGCTGAGAGCAGAGCTGAGGATTGGGTTCCACATGAGCTTGTTCGTTCTCCCTGCCCCAGCAAAATCAGGTCTATCTACAAACCAGCTCTGACTTCACTGGTGGCACACATCTCTAGCTCAGTGGAGGAGCAACATGGAAACTGAGTAGCCAGCTTGAAGTAACCAGATTCCTACTGGATATCCTTCTTCCGTTCTCCAGTGTTCTGGTGTTACTATAAATAAAAGTCCGCTGAAAATCAGCCTTTGGCAGCTTTCAAGCTCTGTGATGGAAAACCATCGTATACTGGTATTAGAAGAACATCTAGAACCTGGATGGGGTTCCTCAACAATGCTGCAGAAAATGTGTCTGTCCTTGGTGCAGTACGCATGGCAGCTCAGTCCAAAACAGCTCTGTGGGCCTACAGATGCCACACTATAAGGGCAGGCAGACTGGCTGGCTAACTGAGGGCACCGGGTTTGCTCGTGTCTCATGTCTGGGCCAGACTGGTATGAGAAACCCAACCTGGCCCCAATATAGAGTTCTCTAGTGGCTGTGGATGTTTTTAGAGTGTGGGAAGCCAGCGAGAGCACACGAGCAGGCCCTAAATAGACAGTGAGGACTTGGCATGGCTCAGGAGTGGGGGCGGGGGGTCCTGGGGGAGGGGAAACACTCTGGAGTGTGTCTGGAGGCCTAGTGCAGAGATCCCACCTACTACCAGGAAAGAGTTTCCTGTAAAAACCCTTAGAGGAGAGCCCGATATGTGGGACCACAAGCCGACTTTCCTCGATAGTGCAGATGATCATGGGCTGAGATGCCAACATTGTGGCAGCAGGAAAAACAATGAGGAAAGAAGTAGGATTGTATGAACTTTGGGTGCGGTTTACTGACCATTTTCAATAGACACTTGAGGTACCAAATTATTTATGACACAAAAAAACATAGACTCGTACTTATATAAACAAAGATATTACAAAGAATTTAAATGATTCAACACCCACTTGAAGAATTTTGTTGATTATTTGCTGTTTCCTAGGACGCAGCTGCAGTAGATTTAATATCTCGAGCCGTTCCAGCACTGCACACCATTTCCACATGTTTGTCAATTTAGCCTTGGAGCAAGCAGAAAGCTGGCTCTGTCTTTTGAACTTTTGGGATTCTGCTTTTGCTCACCTGACAAGAGGGAGCGTGTTCTCCGAAGTGTTTTGCTACATCAAAGATTCATGTCTATGTTGCTTAAGTTGTTAGACAACCCCCACCCCTGTTTCGTATTTACCAAGGATTGCCACTGCTGCCACTCAGAGAGAACTGAAACTGTGAAATTCTGCAGGCAGACTCGAGCACGCTGCAAGCCTTCGGGCTGCAGCTGTGGGCCGCATGTGGATGTCCTCCACGTGCCCGCGTCCCATCGTGTGCTGGCGCCCCCTTGTGTAATCTCTGTCAGTAAGAGACACGGTGTTAAAAGTCTATTGGCCATGTTCGGTTTCGGCCCCTGGAGCTCTGGTGGGTTGAGTCCTCCTCTGCTTCACCTTTGGTCCTTCTGATCTTCTCTTGCTTCCCATGATACAAACCCTGTAGGCATCTCTTGCCAGAATGTCAGAACATAAAGAAAAACAAAGTATTGGTTTATCAGTGCTAACAGTGCTGAATGGACAGTATTTTCATGTTACCTTTGCTTTCTTACTGCCTTAAACTAAGATTCATGTCCTTTTTCTTTCAGTGTGTCTGTGGCGTGACCATGGTGGATATTACTAACAAGACACTTGTTTAAGAAAGCAATTGAAAGCAGCTTCCAGTGTGACTGCCAAAAATACCACTTTTCTTGTGAACAGTTTTCAGTTTCATATCTTTTGCTACATGTACAAGTTTGACTCCCCATTCAAGCTGCTGCAAAGTGTGGATTCACTGGTAATTAATTAAAAAATGGATTGCAAAAATTTTATTTTAAGGTTGCCAGGCTATTACAAATGATAATGAATTTTCTTAGTACAGATGATTTGGTAAACATCACGTGCACACATTTCTGTGCTCTTTGGCAATAAAAGTAATATATTTTAAAAGTATGCATAAAATGCGTTTGTACCTTTAGCAATAGTCAAATTAGATGTGATTTATGACAAGAAGGATATATAACGTTAAGAAGTCCGCCATCTGGTGGATTTTTTCGTCAACCATAGTGCAATGTAATAAGACGTGGAATACATGTTGAGCTCAAATATATAACCCCGAGACATGGTAGTGAACTTAAGGAAATGCTTCTGTCGATTCCTTTACGACGTGTCAAATACCAGAATATTAGCATAATAGCTTTGTAAAACACTTTACGCAATGAAAGATAACACGTCTTAGGTTAAAGTAGAATGTTCCAGCTTAAATGCGATGCCTACTGTGCCGACTAGTGGTCACTTATGGAATAATTGTATAGTTCGTAATTAATAAACGTGTTTTAGTACGGAGCGTGAGGTATAAAAAAACATTTGAACGGTGTTACGTATTTATCATAAAGATGAATACTAAATAGATTAAATAGATAAATGTTCAGCTAACTTACCAATTTTATATGCGATCCAGGATAAATAATATCGGATGAGGTAAAATACATTACTTCCTATAAACACCACAGTTAATGAGCCTGAATTAACCCAGAATAGATTTTTTTTTTCTATTGCAAAATACATCAGAATCAGGATCTTAATTGCCACACGACCAAGTCCGTGAAGAAATTTTGTTGCCACAGCTCTTTAGGCGATTTTCCACTTATGCTGGTTTTCCACTGGCGTAAAAAACTGGTACTGGTGCTGAACGACATCGCAACGCGAGGCGGGCTGTTTAGTAGGCTACTGAATTCGAAAAATGACTATAGTGCATATGGTGGGCAATGTGCGACATTAATACCAACATGGAATATTAATGTAGGCCTACATGCAATTCTTACATCGCAAGGGCCACGATAGCAGGGGCGTCGGAGGGGAATTGATACCCTGAGAGATTCAGGGAGCCCAGCGCTTAAATAGGTGAATGTATAAAATTACATAATATAAGGCGGCGGGGGGCCCAGAATGTCTAGTTACTCGCGACAGTCAGCCGGATCGAGACCAGGCTTTTGTATACTGTCCAGACATTATATTTTATACTGTGAAAGGAAACACAACACATACAGCTCTGGAAAAAATAAGAAACCACGCTATGTTTTTTAAAATCTGCATTTTTAAGTCCTAGTTTAATCCTGGATCTGCTGGCAGAAGGCTATACTGCGAGACAGGCTGCTTCCAAGCTCAACGTTTCTAAGACTGCAGTACACAAGAACAAGGTGAAGCAGGAGATACGGGCATTGACCGAAAACCACTCAGGTAGAGGGCAGAAGCAACTTATCCGGCAGTCCCTCATAAATCGGAGAATGACCTAAAGTGACCTTCAAATTAAGAGAATGGGAAATATGAAGTTCTGTGAAGTGCACTGCTAGGACGATTCATAAAGCAGGGAAGGAGTCCTTCATCAATGAGAAACAGGGAACAGCCAGGCTAGAGTTAAAAAAGTATATCTTATATACAGACGCATACCCGACAATTGTGAATTTAGTGAAATTGAAAATTTAGTAGTGTTGCTTTTGCGTGAGCTCCACATGCACTTTCAGAACCAATCATAATAATTTTCATCCTTGTTTTTATAGGCCTATGTAAAATGCAGTCCAAATATATATAATATAGCCTATATGCAGTTAGGCAAATCGACCTCTCTGAACTACCCCTGGTGTATTGATTTGTGTTGGTGTATTTGCCCCGCGATGGACAGGCCTCCCCAGCTTTGGATCCTGCGTTGCTTCGGACAGCTTTGCGGTCAGGATTAGTGACTTGAACATGGATAGATGGATATTAAAAGCGAATGATGAGTCATAGTCTTTCCCCTTTAAGAAAATGCACGGGCTTGGTAACTAACTGCATGACGTCACCACAAACGCGGACGCTGACTTGTCGGAAAGCGGCCGCGTGAGTTGGTTCTCGCGCTTCCCTGCCGGTCTGCGCTTCCTGGTCGCATTTTTAAAAGCACTGTAGCCTCTCTTATCGTTAATAAAGCACCGGGAGTTCGCCTCTTTCATATACATCGGGAAGGACCGGCGGCCCGCCGGAAAAGATATTATCTACTTTTCGCCGACTGGAGTCTCAGAGTTGACAGCCGAAATGGACATTAGGTGTCAGCCGGCAGAAGGGGAGTTTGCATTTTAAAATAAAATAAATTTCAGTTAGCCGCCTTTGACCGGCGCTCGCGCCTTGCGGGTAACAGACTGTCCCGCCGGCAAGACGGCTGCTAGCTTACCGACGGCGCAGCCGCTTCTCGGCCGGCTTCAACGTAACGGAACGACTTAAGCCCTCAAGAGGCTTCTCGGCACCGTTCGGGATGCTGTCCGATGCGCAGACTGAGCCGGTGTTTCCAAGCCAGCAGTCGCCGCAGGGTCCGCAGAACCCGGCGCAGTTTGTCCAATGCAGCGTCAAGCCCACGGTGCCCATGAAGACAAACGCTATTACCCAGGATTACAAAGTCACCAACAAGGTCCTGGGCTCCGGCATCAATGGCAAGGTGATAGAGGTTTTCCGGAATAAGGACGGCGAGCGCTTTGCCCTCAAGGTGAGCGACTCGCCTGTTGTTGGCGCGGGGGGCCACTGCGGGTGACGCGGCCGGGGTCGGGCAGCAGACGACGGCCCGGCATTTGTTTATACTCTGGAGGGTAGCTGGCGTCCGAGGTGTTTGGTGTGACCGGCTGTTTTCGTGAAGTACCCCGCAGTTTCATTGGTGCACTTTTTAATGTGAGGAGTTGACGGAGCGCTTCTTTGGGCGACTTGCCGGTGTTCACATGACTGACCTTAGGCGCCCGGCTCTTAGACTGACAAATTAAAAGTTCCTTCCACTTAGACTGATGTTACGGCGGTATTCTTAATGAAAACATGGAAAAAATGAACTGGTCTGTCTTGGAGTAATAGTGTTTCTTCTTGAAACATTTGGTCTGTTAGTCTTTATGCAGTCTTTTTTTTAAGTAACATTGTTACAGTACTAATGAAATTTGACATCACATGGAGTAATGGCGTTTCTTTCCGGATTTGGACTGCTAGTCTTAAGTAGTTTTTTTTTCCGGTAATATTATTGCTGTACTTTAATGAAATCTGACATCACATGGAGTAATGGTGTTTCTTTACAGATTTGGAATTTCAGTCTCTGCAATATTGCTGCAATACTTTAGTCAATGCACTCTGACAACACACTAATATTGGGTTTATATATATATATATATATATATATATATATATATACACACACACACAGATTTTGATTGTCATTCTTACCACATTCCTGTTTTCTCTGTAATATTAGTACAGTGCTTAAGTTAATGCAGTATGACATCATCCGGAGTTACAGGGTTTCTTTACAGATTTGGCCTGTCAGTCTTACTGCAGTTGTTTCACAACCTAACAGTGTCTTGTTGAATCATTAAAATCATATTTATATTTCCTTGCTTAATAGTTTTTGCTTAAACTAGGGGTGGCTAATCTTATCCACAAAGGGCCGGTGTGTATGCAGGTTTTCGCTGCAACTCTCTAATTAGGTCACTAATTAGAGGACTGATTGGCTGAAGAGTCCTCACACCTGGGTTTGAACAGCTGACCTACAGGTTATCTGAAAAACCTGCATATACACCAGCCCTTTGCGGATAAGATTGGCCACCTCTGGCTTAAACTATGTTAGAAAAACCTGGAGCATTCTTAGTAGCTCATGTGATTGATTGTTAATGGCCTGCTAATATGTTACGGGTCCTTCTGTTGCAATACAAATGATCCTGAAAAAGGTGGGTTTATAATTGCTCTTTGTACTGTCCCCTGGGTTTTTTCTGGATGAAATATCACTTGGTTAAGTTAAGCAAACCAATGCATGATGAGTCACTGGTGTTGTTGACAGGTGCTTGTTTTATATCGCTTTGCATCATGCTGGGATGTCTCAGTTTTGTGATTAGATGTCCATGCAATTGTGACATTCACATTCTCATAACAGGATAGGATTCTACTCTGGCTGCTCAATAGGAATTTAAGTCTAAATAGTTTTAATTAGGAGAGTCCCCTATTGAACTTTTTGCTAACCAAGTCATTCTTCATCCCTCATCTGTGCATTTCTGCTTGAAACAATCACTTCATTTAATCAAATTATATTCAAGCGAAGACTATATTGGATATATCCCTATTATCAGGAAAATGAACCACTCTTGTCTCTCTCTCTCTGTATATGTGTGTGTGTGTGTATATATGTATATGTGTGTGTGTGTGTGTGTGTGTATATATGTATATGTGAAGAGAAATCTGAGATGATTTAAGACTCAAAAATAAACAGTAAGTTCAATGATTCCTTCCCCCACAACCCTGCATTAGGTCAACCCTGTTAAAGTGTATGCATCAGCTACTATGTCAGGGTGATCTGAGATCTGATTTAGAAAACACAAACCACCAACAGATTATACCTTGAGGAGGATGTTTATCAGCTGACATCCAGGGGTGCATTGTTTTCAGGCAGCAAAACAGTACTTTGCAAAAGCCTGAAGCAGTCAAAGAAAATATTTAAAGCTGCTAATCGGGGCAGCAAGTGTATATTCGCTCAAAAATATTTTATATAAAATATATTAAAAATTAATTTTAGATAAATACATGCAGATTGACACTAAGAGATTAAATGTAACAAAAATGTCTTCTGTTTTCCAAAAAGTTACTGATAGCTTGCTATATGCCTAGAAGAGCACAGCTTTGGTTCACAAACCTCTCCTCAGGGGCGCCTCAGCCATTCCATGTGTCCATTAAATGACCAGCTCAGGTTAGCTAAACATGGTATGATAGCGCTTGAGTCAACAAATACATGGGTATACTAGATTAGCTGCATATCAATGATTATCAGTGGCTAAGCTAATGTTCTCGGGCAGAAATAATATCATGGTTTTACACCTACGTGAAGATCAGTTTAAGATACTGTTCTTTGACTGCTTAAGAATTTTATGCACAGTACAGGTATCCCCCGCTTTACGAACATTCGCTTTACGTCACTTCGCTTTCAAGATAGACCTACGTTAGCACCTGTTTTGTTAAGTGAATGAAATCCAAAGAGGATTTTCGCTTTTACGCAAAGAGAAAAACGTTTATCAGCGAACCAAATCTAGATTTGCAGTCATGCGTCGCATAACGACGTTTTGGTCAGTGACGGACCAGATATACCATGGTGGTCCTGTAAGATTATAATGCAGCTGAAAAATTACTATTGCCTACTGTCTAGTGATGTTGTAGCCATCGTAATGTCATAGCACAATTACTTGTTTGTGGTGATTCTGGTGTAAACAAACCCACTGTGCTGCCAGACATATAGAAGTATAACACATACAATCCTGTGCAGTATGTACAAGCACAATACTTGAAAATAATAAACACCTGCTGCCAGTTTATGTATTTACTATGCTGTAGTTTTTAAGCATTATCTGAGCTTTGCCTTATAACCTAGGTGTATAGTACACGGTACCATCTAGAGCTGGGAGGTATACCGGTTCATACCGAAAACCGCAGTGGCTAATAATAAAATAATTTTGTTAAAGTGGGAACAATGCAAAAACGTAAAGCAGAAATGTGTCCTGTAAAATGAGGTATACGCCCAGTCATACTTTGAGGGGAAAAAAAAAAACCCATCGTATACCGCGAAACCGATATAACTTTTAAAAATACCATGATATAGATTTTTGGTCATACTGCCCAGCTCTAGTATCATCTATATGTGTGTTCTCACAACGACAAAATCACCTAATGACGTATTTCTCAAAATGTATCCCTGTTGTTAAGCGATGCATGGCTATTTATTGTGGTAAGTGAAACTACACTGCGCATACATTATTCCATTTTATTTAGGCTATGTATTTATCTTATGGTGCTTTTACTATGTATTAGTGTTATTTTAGATTTTGTGTGTTATTTGGTATACTTTTGTAGGTTATTTTTTGGGTCGTGGAATGTTGAAAAATGTGTCCCATTTAAATTAATGTAATTGCTTTTTCACTTAGCCCCATTTTATCTTATAAAAAGTTTCATAGGGACGCTCTACTTTGGGATACCGGGGGAAACCTGTTCTATATATTTTTGCCTTGTATTACCGATAACCTATGTTCGTTACCTGCTAGTAGCTCACAGGATAAACATTGGCTACATCCACTTTTGCTCACATGGGAAAACACTGGTGGTTTAAAAAAGCATTGTTAATAATGGCAGAATAACAGCAGATATGAAAACAACTGTTCTGTTAACTTTAAATGTTGACACACATCTAAATATCAGCTGGCAATATTGACCAAGACTGATACATCGGACAGATGCCGATGTCTTAATTTTTAACAAATATCAGCCAAGTCCGATATGTAAACTGATCTCTACTGATTTCTTTTCATGTTGAAATTGGATTTTATTTAGTATCATTTAATTTTGGCCACAGTGTAAAAGCTCTTCATCTCTTCAATCCATGGTAAAAGGAAGGTAGTATGTGGCTTAGTAGGCTAAGCCTCTGTACCTGTGATCAGAAGGTTGCCCGTTTGAGCCCTGGCCTTTGCAGAATTGTCATATGTTTGTGGGTTCTTGAGCAAGGCTCTTAACCCCCAGCTCCAGAGGTCCTGCACACTGGCTGACCCTGTTCTGTCAATCCCAAACTTGCTCTCACTTGTATGTCTGTGTGTCTCATGTAGAGCAAGATGGGGTAGGCAAAAAGAGAAGCAACAAAGTATCACTATTCTATTCTTCTGATCTTTTTTTTTTCAGCTATATCGTTGTTTGTCGGCTTTTTGATAAACTCTTGCATATTAAAATGAGAGGTGTCATGTGAAGATGTAGTGATCAGACTTCCTGTTTCCCCTCATGCTTTCATAACACTCTGTTTTGTGATGGGGGTTGTCATTGCTGTGCCTTTGCTTAAGTTCCCTGGGTGGGGTGTGACAGTGAGCCAATGGCATTTGAATGTGTTTGTGGCATGCTCCTGAGAGGAGTCTTCTTACCTCACTCGACAGTAGTGCTGCAGCCTTTCATAGGCAGGCAGCTAAACATAAAAATGCAAAGATTACTGCTGCAGAACACATACCTAGGGGATTCGTAGCTCTTGTCACTGTGATTTCCTGCATAGTTAGGTCACTGTGCAGTTAGCCTGAATGTTATTTTAATGTTCATCTATTTGCCTGAAACCACCCTGGTCTTGAGAAGGGTCTACCCAACCACAAGAGTGACAGAAACAGAGAGACCTCTCCCCCAGAGCACCTGTTGCCAAGGTCTCCCATGAGTATTTTCAGTGCAAGTAAGTGTGCATAGACCTCAATGAATGAATGGCATATTGAGCTCTCCAGGACCGTTACAATAGGTCCCAATCTGAGTGGCGCCTTGGCAGCTGTGCATGTTGCCTTGCCAGGGCCATGGAGACAATAGATCTTCAGCCACAGAAGATATCAAATGTCTGGAAGTGCTAATCTATTTTAAGATGACCTAAAAATGGCTGAGGAATGATTTGGTTGTGAACAATGGATCAGAGTCTTACAGAATGATCAGAGAACTAAGATCCCAGAATTGCTATGACTTGGGTTTAATGAAGAATGCATATTTAATTTTTTTAAAATTTATGTCACTGATGGTTTTAACCAAAGCGACAAAGTCAAGAAAGCAGGGTTAGCGAGTCCCAGGAGCAAATGGGATTAAGGGCCTTGCTCATGGACATGTGGTAACCTGAAATGGCTTCAATTGTGGGTTCTCCAGGGATTTTTCTGGGTATGACATTTACACCACAGACCTGTTTTATTGCATGGTTAGTACTTGGTATTCCATTGAAGTTAAAATGTGATATTAGCTATGTTATATTGATGTCTTAAATGCAGTTCTTGATTTTTTTAAATTTATTTATTTATTTATTTTTTTTTCTCTCTCCGTTTTGTTTTCTAATGCTCCTTCATTGAACCATCTCCTAGTTAACATCACTGGAAATTAGAAGTTCCTTTTCTGCCAGGGGGCTAGTTAGAGGGAAACGTCATACACTGTATGAAATGGGATTTTCCTCATTAAGTCATAGGCAGTACGTTACTGGAGTTTTAAAATCCACCCCACCCCCTGCAAAAAAAAAAAACTTGTCTGTTTGAACTGGTGTTGACATTTTAATGCCACAATAGAGATTTAAAGTTTCCGCATCTGATCTCCTGGAATGCTCAGAGTTTTTCCCTTCTGAGCTCAGTCCTGGGCCTTATTCCAGCTGTTCTTTGAAACCAAGCTGGCAAATGCCTGCAGGCCTGATCGTCACTATTTCATCAGCAGGGCCATGGCTCCACATTGTGGCTGCTTCTCCTTTATGAATTGATCACTGAAAAGATCCTATGAATGAATGGCTTCCAGAGATCTGTCTTCCTCTGTCTACACTTACTAAAATGTTGTCTAATCTCCATTGATTTTGCCACAGTGGAATTCCAGTTGGGAACTGAAATGGGCTGACCAGATGTTCCAATTTCAACGTTTTTGTTTTGTACCCATGCTGTAGTTTCCATTGACTTTTTTGTTGTTTGCGAGCTATGGCTGAAATCTTAAAGGCACTTCTCCTGATGGAAATGGACTGTTTTTTAATTGTTGGCCAGAAACCCTAAAAGATGTGGGGAGATGGGAGATTCATCAAAGTTTCTGTTGTCAGAACTAATTTTTTCGCTTGGGATTAAGCTGAGTCCTGATGTCTTTACAAGGTATTGTAGGAGACTTAAGTGTGCACTCATTCCTGCAGTAAGCACTTTTTGGATTGGCATGTTTTGGCCATACAATTTGTGTGTTATGCATCAACTCTGGAAGGTAGCTTTCATCTGGTTTGATTTGACCAGAATGACAAATTTGGCAAATGGTGTGTTTTTGTCTATTTTTGGTAACAGCAGAGTGGGCTGTAGATAACTTGTAAAATACTCATACTTGAGGTGGACATGAAGAGCTGTATTTTTTTTAATGGACACCGCGTACTAGAAAATTGTAAGCACTTCATGGGATGTTTCATCTCAAGCCTAATTCACCTGCAGTAATTTTATTCAGACCTTCAGCACCACCATAATGTGCCTTTTGGGCTCCTGATCTTGGAAACATCTTGTTCATGCCAAAAAACCCTCTGCATAACCCTCACCTAGATCAAGATTCATTGTGGGGCTGACATGGCTAGATTAGTCATTGGTGAAATGCCACTCTTAAGATTAGTGTTAAGCAGTTCACTGGCAGCTTGTATTTTTGTTTGTTTGTCAGAGACAGTGTGAGATGGATTCCACTGACTTCCAATGGGCACTCTGCAGCACTCAGTTTGTGACAAGGCCACCTGGCTTATATTGCACTGCCCTAGAATTTTTTCCTTCTGTGAGTGTTGATTATAGGCCCAATCCAGAACTACTTGGTCCTTGAGAGATTAGGTGCCACGTGGTGCTTCTTGTTTTGTTACTGTAAGTCGGATGGCCCTTGCCTGGCTTTCATCTCATGCTACTTGAGAGCCTCTTTTTTTCAGTTGCTCCAGTAGCGCTGCACACTGGCTGACCCAAAGTTCTCTTATTACTCAGACTTCCTCATTGTTGGCATCATTGAGGTGAAGTGAACATCTAAGGTAGAATTCTGATGAAATGTTTCTGTTTCTGGAATATGTCGGCTGTGTGTGTGAATTTGCTTGGTGAATCGCTGTAATTAAGTGTTAATTTTTAATTTAAAATTAATTGTTTGCGCTAAGGTTAGTGTGTCTGAGTTGCTTTTTTCTCTGCATTGTTAACTGTTCTGGCTTCTAGGTGACTCCATATTTCCCACACCTGACTTTGTTTTTCAGTTCTCTTTTCCCCCCATCATAACACCAGCTGTTTTACTGGGAAGCTCTCACACAAATTGTCTCTCAGTGAGTCTTGTTGATTCATTGCTGGAACCGGCCAAATTCGGCCAGAAGCTGAAATAGTTGCTTTCGCTGGTGACACATTTTTTGTGACGTATTTCTTTTGAGGTTTTAATCAGGCATGATAAAGTACTCGTTATGGAGGCACTTTTTACACTGTCTACCACTGTCCGCCTCCAGGGTATTGTAATTAATGTCTTTCAAGATGTTAGTCATTAATATTACAGTTAGTGGTGCACTAATATAGAAATTTTTGACAGATACAAATTTTTTTTGTCCAGTATTATCCACACATAACTGGCTATTCACTTGCAGAGTGGGAGGTGGGGTGGGGTGGTATCATCTCGTATTATGGAATATTGTGTCCCCTTTTGAACCAGTATGGGATGTGGTATGTCCAATATTTTCATACTGCACAATTGATTCCTTATTTCTTCCGATTGAAAGTGACAACCCTACATCTAATAACATTTTGGCGATAACAATATGTTAACTGATATATTGTGCATCTCTAATTGCAGTGAAGGCTGTGTGCTTTACTGTAGTGGCTCCTTTTTAGTATTAATGTATTTTTTTTAAAAACTTCAGTCTTATTTAATATCGACTTGTTTTTTTGTTTCAGATACGTATGGTGTGATGGGGAATCTTTTTGGTGTTTTAGTTTTGACTAACTGCAGAAAGATTGCAATCAGGTAATTTTTGTCTATTTCCGGCTGTTGTTTGTACAGCTACCAGGTAACAAGTTTGATGCAATCGCAAAACAGATTAGTCATCAGCATGAGGAGTGTTAGTCATGCCTGCTTGGACCTTCCTGTCCCCTGGGCTTCTCTTTACATCTTAATGTGGCTGTGGTGTGATGACTTGGAGGGAGCACTACTGCATGAATACCTCAGAAGAATATGATGGCTCCAGGTCTTAGAGTAGGTCATTTTAAAATTCTCATCCTTGCATTAAAATACAGACCAGTTAATACTGATGGTGTATCATGCTGCGTCATGTTTTAAAATTACTACACACTGAATATTGAACTGAAGCTGGACATAAAAAAATTTAATCGCAAATCAAATCGTAATCGCAATTTCTGTCAGAAAAATCGCGATTCGATGTTTTCCCGAAATCGTGCAGCCCTACTCCAAGCTTCTTCAGTGTACTGGCTTCTTCTGTTACTTCTGGGTCAAAGCCTGGGGGCGTGGGGAGGGGGACTGCGGAGCATGTGCAAAGTGCCTAGGCCAGTTTGAGTCTGATTGAACATATACATGCAGGAGCAAATTGACTCCCAATTGCATTATCTGGGTGTCGTAGTCTGACTTCGATTTAGTACGATTTCAGTCAGATTAATGTGTTTACATGTACTTTAAAAGTCAGTTTTTTTTAGTCAGACTAACACAATAATTCGATTTTCTTAGTGTGCAGGTAAACGTATTGACTGTCACCAAAGGGCCAACCAAGTGCGAGAGTACTTATGGATCAGATACCGGTAGATGACATCCTGCACAGAATTATCCTCAACTCTTGTTAGCTCTCCACTCCAGTCACTCTTTATCTGCCTCACGCATACACCTCACACATACACACCAATAGGTTTGGGTATCCTTCAGATTTTATTGGAGGTACAATGATCTAATGTTTAAAAAAAAAAAAAAGAAATTGATTCTCAGATACTAATCGATACTAAAATTTAGTATCGAGTTCGATATCAATTAGCGCTGGTATCGATACTTAAATG
>JAOYFF010000141.1:253583-272263 GCA_025773925.1 Cryptomyrus ogoouensis | reverse complement strand
TTCAGTTTTTTTTCTTTCTTCTGGCTATAAAAAAAAAACCCACCCACCTCGGCCCCTTTTGGTGCCCCACTCCCCCCCCCCCCCCCCCCCCCCCCCCCGATCCTTGCTAGGGTCATCCTTAACAGGATCCGTGATCATTGCTCACCTATCAGCAACCAGAGCAGTCTGGTTAATGCCTAAGAAGTCTACCATCGACCGCATCCTGCCACTAAGGGTTCTCAGCCATCAGTAGTGTGTCTGTCTGCAGGGAGAATGTCGACCTTGTCCAGAGATTCACGTACCTTGGCAGTGACATTCGTGTCTCTGGTGACTCTTCCTATGAAGTCAGCAGACGGATTACGAGAACATGGGGGGTCATGAGGTCGCTGGAAAAGGGGTGTGTGGTGCTCCTGATATCTTTGTAAGGGGATGGAGTCTTTAGAATCCTGGTGCTCCCTGTCTTGCTGTGTGGCTGTGAGACATGAATGCTATCCAGTGAGCTGAGACAGACTGCACTCCTTCTATACTGTGTCTCTTTGGCGAATCCTTGGGTACCGCTGGTTTGACTTTGTGTCAAACAAGTCCCAAATGAGGTACATTACCTGCATTGTGAGGGAGCGTCAGTTACGGCACTACGGCCATGTGGCGCATTTCCCTGAGGGTGAGCCGGCTCTCATGATCCTCATTGCTGAGAACTCAAGTGGCTGAACCAGGCCAAGGGGACGCCCATGTAACACCCAGCTGCAGCAGATGGATGGCCATTTCTGGAGTGTGGGACTGGACCATGTGTCTGCCTGGGGGCTCGTCATCCAGAATACTGAGGACTTTCGCCATGGGGTTGGTGCAGCAATGCGCTGCATAAGCACATGCGCCCAAACCTGACCTGACCTGGTCACACAATATGATGAGCGTCTGACTGTTTTATTGATGCCCCCCAGGTATGACCAGCATAGGCAATGTCAAGGGTCCTGCGGTGCTCATTGCTGGTGTTGCAGAATGTCTGATTAACTGACTGTGAAGCACTCGACCGTTGTCTGCTTTCCTGACTGTTGTTTCCTCTGTGCACAGATGTTGCGCGATTGTAAAAAGGCACGGCGAGAGGTAGAGCTACACTGGCGGGCGTCACTCTGCACAAACATCGTACACATCGTCGACGTATACGAGAACCTCTACAAGGGGGACAAGTGCCTGCTCATCATTATGGAATGGTATGTCCACATCAACCCCGACCCCGCGCTCTCTCCCAGTGTCATGTAAGCAGACAGTTGTGCACATAGATGTGGAGATAAGGACATATTCCTTGACACAGTGATTTGCTATTAAGAAAAATAAACAGAACAAAATGTCTTCAGTATGGAAATACTTAAGAGTTAACAATGAAAACTAAAGCGTAGCGGACTGCAAACTGTGCTCTACTAAATTATCCAGAACAGGTAGGAAAACAGATTCATGCAACACCAGTGATCTAGTTAGACATCTAAAAATGAAATGCAAGATAGAGCACAATGAAATTCCCACCAGCAGCAGTCTTCAACAACCCAATGTGCAGCAAACACTAGCGGAAAGAGAAAATGTGAAATGATAACCCCCGTCCAGTGAAAGTAACAGAGGCTGTTAACGAGTACAGTGGAAACTGCTTATAGTGATCACATTTGTCTGGGTGAAATTGATCACTATATGTGGATGATCGTTATAACCGTTTTTAAAAATATTTTTTATTTATGTCTGACAGATCACCATCTAATTGACATTTGTATAATTATTACATGAATATTAGGTAATAAAACACCGTAGCTATTTATTGAATTTTATCGAATCTTTAAGAATATATTACAGCAGTTTCAAACGCTTTTCAAATTATAATATTGTACAAATAAAATTACTGAGCTGTGTATAATTGAAATGCACTGTAATATAGTACAATACTGTACATAAAATATTGATCATCGTATTATTGCTGCATCTCATTGGCTTATTTTTGTCAGCTTTGATGAGTCTATATTTGTCACAGAGAAAAGCACTTTCTTTTTCCCATCATGTTTTCTGTGCACGCAACATTAGCCTCAGGTAGCTGTAGCCAGACAGGTTGTTGCAAGGAAAAGAGGAAAAGGAAAAAAAATACCATGGTTTAAATTTTTTTCATGTGTTGTCATATGTAAAAAGACCCAAAGTGAACACTGTTAGCTGGTGGAGATCGCTTACAAACAGTACGTAAGAGGAACTTGGTGTATTGACAAGATCAGGTTGGGTCATGAAACGAAATGGTTCAAATTGGGCATGTCATAAAATATGCCGTAAAATATATTGCATGCTCACTTGTGCAGCCATGCAAGGTACAAATTGGGCATGCACAGGCAGATATTTCACAAGGCAAATTTATCTGAAAACTTTGGTCACGAACGGTGTTTTTGGGCAGCATGGGTTGTTAATTTTTAAAAATGATGAGAAATGAAATTCTTTTGAAGATAAACTTGTAAATTGAAAACTCAGGAAACAAGAACTACCTGTACCAACTGTGCAGACCATTGTGCGTGGATTTGTAGGTACTGTGCAGACCATTTTGTGTGGGTTTGGATGTCCTAACTGTGCAGACGATTGTGTGGGTTTGAATATACCGACTGCAGACCATTATGTGTGGGTTTGTAGGTACTGTGCAGACCATTTTGTGTGTGTTTGGATGTCCTAACTGTGCAGACGATTATGTGTGGGTTTGAATATACCGACTACAGACCATTATATGTGGGTTTGGATACTGACTGTGTTTGCATTTGTGCGTGGGGGATGGGGGGTATTTTGTTGTTATTGTTTAACCCAATATTTAAAAATTAAAATTGCATATTGTCTTTTTAAACATTGCAGAGCCCTAATTGGTATCAGTATTGGTGTGCGAGCATTGGTACTCGTCTTCGGTCTGGAAAAAATAGTATTGTTACATCCCTAGATATTATGAATATGTTCTGCATGTTCTGTGTTCTTTGCCAGTCTGACAGGCTTCTCCTATTTCACCAGGAAATGCCTAAATGCTGAGAAATTACATATCATTTAAAATTATCAGAATACAAGACAATTTGCTTATGTTATATAATGAAACTGCTTGTAGCTGAAGTAATCTGTCAAAGAACTCCCACATCACATCCTGATGGGTTCAGAAGAAAAAAACCGTCACATGCACAGCCAGATGGGTCCTGAGTGATTCTGGCCAAATAAGGGAAATGATGCCCTAATTTTGTAAGTTACAGAGTAAGAGTTGTATTTCACTGCAGTATGAATGGACATATTTACTAGAAAGCCACACTGAGCTGTTGAGTGTGGGAAGGTTAAAGTTGGTCACCAGCCTTGCGGTCAACTGGCTGCTACATAATTTATAATTTCTTCTTACCACTACACCACTGCTTCATTTCTGTATGATAAAAAATTATAGTAATATCAAATGTTGTAGTACTCAAGACCAGTTTTTGAAGGTCTCGACTTGTCTTTGAATCAGCCGTATTTATACTCGTTCTTGTCATGGACTCGGGATTTTATTTGGAGACTCTGAGAATATTCCTATTACTGAGCAGTCTACTGTTGGATTGGATAATTTCTCACTTCAAGTGCAACCAATGACGTGACTGCTGACCGCTTTACCTGCCCTGCCCCTTCACACACACGTGTGCACATGAACACAGGTGAAGTCCTGGTTGTCTGGGAAAGATGTCAACACAGTTGGCTACTATCAAATGTGGCTACATATAGGGGAGACCGGGGTTGGTTGTCACAATTTTTACTTATGCTTGAATTGCTCATCTACAAAAAGTCTTTCAGCAGTAATTCCTGCATGAAATGAAAACTTGAGGTCTTTGCTTTAAATGCGTATCCCTTTTACTTTTAGAACGTATTGTAACAGATAGTAATTAACCGTCAAAGACACTCTGACACAATGTGACAACCAACCCCATCACGAGGTTGGTTGTCCCTATAGAGGTTCAATAGGATTTCAGTGATGAATTGGGATCTTAAAAGATGTGTAACTTTTTAGTTTTTTAAGAAAAGTTTTTTTGTTTTTTGTTGTTTTTGGGTGCAGGTCAGAAAATTGAGTCTCTGCCTGTTAATGTTTTTATCAGTCAATTTTTTTTGCCCGTTTCATATACTGTTCAATATTAAACTACTTTTAATATCAACATAGAATTTATTCATATCAGTTCAGCTTTGTATTTATTTATTCTTATAATGTATACAATTTTTACGTATTTATTTATTTTTGGAAAGTTGTCTACCTTGAGGTCATCTTGGGGTGAGTTAAGCTAGTCCATGCCCCTCCATGATGCCGGGTCTGAATCAGAACATTATTTTTGTATCCACGGGTTCCACATCTGCAAATTCAACTCTGTCTTGAAAGTATTCAAAAAGCAAAACTTGTATTTGCGACGCGCCTAGCAATACTCTGATTCCACATGAATTTATATAATGAACATAAGAAGAAACTCACCAAGGTTTTCTTTGCGGTAGTTTTCAATTTGTCTGATGTGGTAATTTAAGGTAAGTACATAAGAGTCTGTCGCCTGATCATGACTGATTGAGAATAGAAGGGTTGGCTGAGTTTGTGAGGATCACTATGCAATAAAGGTGACCAAGTATACTCTGGTCATCAGCTTTAAGATATCTTTTGTGTCTTCTTGCTGACATCATGCCTTGGTGAGAATCCTCTCAGAAAATCACTAGAAGTTAAAGATGTCATGCCAGCTTGAGCCAGCAGCAGTGCCTTTGGGCAATTCATAGTTTTCAAGTAACGTCAAACCCTGATAGGACTGCCCACCTGGAGGGCAAAACCAAGGCTTTATGCTCCATTCCATTTGAACTCATAAGTCAGAAATTCTCAGTTTCTAGTCAGAAAATTGAAATGGAACACCTGCTGTCAGAATTCTGACTTGAAACATGGCTATCACAAAGCAATAGCAATGAATATTAATAACTAATTATTGTTACATGTTTGCTGTGTAGATTTTGCAGTTGCGCATAAGACGGGCATCACCCATTGTTTGGGCATATCCACCAACAAGTTCATTGGTGGTATGCAGTAGTCCTCAGATTCAGTCAGACGCAGTTCATCCAAAACTTCAGTTTCATCAGCGTAAAGTGGCATATGTCACTGCTTTGAACATATACTTGGGAGAGCAAGCACCAGTGTTGCAATCACACTATGGATGTTGTCTACCAACAAAGAATACAGAACAGTGGGGCATTTTAAACATTTTCCGTTCTTTGCCTCTTTGTGAGTGTTCTTTTACTGTAGTTTTGGTAGTCTTATTATTTATTTATTTATTTATTTATTTATTATAGTATTTATTAACTATTTACTCTGTACTATGAATTTAGCTTGCTTTCACCAGCCCTACTTTAATTTCTACATAATTACCTGCACTTTTGTTAAACTAATTTCCAACTCATATTGAACTTCTGTTAATGACCAGTTTGCCCATAAAGCATTCGTTTTATCAGTCGATATTGATTTAATTTCCTCGCTAGCTCCAGTGTTCGTGGTAGTGTTCACAGCAAATGTGGCTCTGCTGAAGTTTACAACACACTGTAGACCTTCTCTAGGCACCAACATCACAGGTTCACAGTTTCATAACAGCAGTTTTGTGGAAAAGGGCTATGTGAATCAGGGGAATTATCTCCCGTCGGGCAGAGCTGTGGCGTGGCTTGACACCTCCTCACTCACTACACTGCAGACTCCCAACGGGCAGAGTTGTGGCATGGCTTGACACCTCCTGCACCTGGACTGACCTCTCTCTGGTTAGGCTGTGTAATTGTTTAGTTTTTTCTTGTTGCATGATTGAAGTTGATTAGACACCTGTGCAGGTCAGATTGTTGTGGTAACTGCTTGTCCTCTTCAAGATTGTGGTGAATCTGGCCTCTGTCCCTTGAAGGACATTCATACATACAATCACAGGATGAGCAGTTTAGACACCTAACTGCAAACTCTGCACATGCACACAGAGCTGGAGCAGGATCCCAGCACAGAACCCTTCAGCCACTTTTATGACTAATTTCGAGGGAGGTGGTGGCAGGCAAGCACTTGGTGGTCAGATCTCTACTCATGTGGCCAGGCTGGGCAGAGCCCCAAAGAGTTACATGGTTCCATCCTGCTTTTGGCCCACCACCTGTAGGGGGCGCCATGGGGGTTGTGCATTATAGATCAGGAGACAGTCGAAGGAAGGGACCTTGGTGGATTGATTGTCTGCTATGAAATCTGGCTTTAGAAACAAGGAATGTAATCTCTCTGGTGGAAAAGTGGGAGATAGAAAGATACTACCTAGAGTGCAGGCTCTGGGAGTAAACTGCTGTAGAAGAGCTGCACCCTATTCCATTCTGGAGTTGTCCTTGGATAGAGGTGCTGGGTAGATGTGAGAGTACTCAAAACACCACAGTTCAGGTGCCAGTACACTGGAGTTCACCCCAGTGAATGAGAGGGTCACTTCCATTTGACTTAGAGTTGAGGTGTCATGCATCGAACACCAGTTCGGAGGGACTCCATTGATCTGCTGGGGGACTTTGCCACTCACATGGGTAAGAACAGTGTGATTGGGAGTGATTGGGAGTAATGGCCTTCCCGATTTGAACCTGACTTTTGCAAGATCTTGCAATACTTTTCCATCACTAATAATAACTGTACTGTCCATTTAAAGTAGAAAATGTGGACTAAGTGATGCAGACATGTCCTGAGCTTTAAGCATTAAACTATAGGGGACAATGCACACTATATAACTTTCATATTATTTGTTTTTATATATATTTATTAATAATTGCACTTTGTCCATTCACCACCAGTAACTGGAAGCAAGACAGACAGGCCATTGAATGTGAAGTGTACACACAAACATTGAAATATTAATTTAAAAAACCACTTTCGGGTGTACCATTCCTATGCCGTACCGGATCTATACTGAAATATTCCAGAAAACGGTTTGGAGTTTAAACTTTAACTCCAACACTGCGGTAATATTTCATTCTTCGTTAATCGTTTAATTGTTTAAAAAAAAAAAAAAAAAAACGCTATCTCGATTCGCGCCTCTATGCAATCTCATTCCTAAATCACAGTGGTTCTTCTTGCATTGTATTACATCAGCTGGATCAAGACAAGTGCTCCTAGTTTTCCCCAGTGGCTCAAGGATCCCACAATTCTGCATTCTCTTTAAAGTTTGCTTTTTCACCGCACCAGATACGTTACTTTTGGTACCTCAAGAAAGTAGCAAAAGTACAGTTCTTCAAGGTGTTGGTTTTCCATTTGCGTAAAAACTAGTACTGGCATGAGTTGGGGGTATTTTGTACTGAATCCAAAAACTGCCTGTAGTAGGACTGGACGACATGCGATATTAATACCAGCACATGCAATTCAACCTTCCCCAGTCAGGTAGATTAAGATCATGCTTTTTTTTACCTTCATACTATAAGTTCCTGAGTTCCTGAAAGCTCTTGATGTTGTTGGGCTATCTTGGCTGACACGCCTTTTCAAGAGTAAAGGTGACTTGCACACATATAATGGCTTCTAAAGCTGAGCTCCAAGAGTCACATTGAATATGTAGCTAATTTCCTAACTTCTGCAGACTGGTGAAGAGCTGTGACTTTGTTTTAAAGATTAAAGGCACAATTGCTTCTCCCAGAAAGATGCAAATAAAGTGGTAAACATAGAAATGTGAGGTTTGAGAATGGTATCTTAACCATCTAACTGGATTTCATTAAATGAAGAACACATGCTGCAATGTTTGTCACAGATAAATAACAAAAAAAAAAGTTAATCAATATAAAACTGTCATCTGAAGTAATTTTCAACACTGATACAATTCTCTGATTTCCAGTGGGGGGGCCCTGGCTGATTTTTTGTCGCCCCTGTGCCACCCTATTAAAAAATCAATCTCAGGTACTGAAGAAAACTCCGGGGAGCATGTCATTTGACTGGTAATGTGATGTCGTCAAAGAGAATGACTTTGAAGAAGATGTAAATGGTGCAGTTAAGAGGTTGTGTGTGTCACAGAGGTGAGCGACAGACTGATTATTTCAGATATTATTAAAGAAATATCTAAATGTAAAATAATACTAACCCATAAATAAATTGTTTCTTTAGGAAAGTATTATCAAATAAAATGTTACATGAAAATGTGAATGCGTCTGTCGTTCTGAGAAGAGCCGCAGCCACTTGCCATTTATTTATTTATATAACATATTTATATAATGTATATTGTTTGTATATTGAGTTCCTTGTATTAGAGCCATTTGTAATTTTGGTATTGTAATATTTGTATTATTTGTTATTGGTATTTTAACTTGTTAATTATTTTCTTCCTCTACCCTAACCACATAATTTCCTCAGAGATCAATGAAGTATTCTGAATCTGAATCTGAATGGTCAAAGAGCCGCATGCGGCTCAGGAGTCGCAGGTTGCCGACCCCTGTACTAGGGATTTTTTCCATGACACTGTTGCCTCTGGCTTGCTTTTTGGGGGCGCTGGGCAGGAATAATGTAGAGTACTTTGAGACAATGTAATGTGAATATGTCATGGAACACACTGTGAAACACTGGACCCTCACCCTCACTCTTCACCCTCAAAAGGATACTGGAGGGTTTGTGGGAGTTTGCCCAACTAGTCCATATGTGTTTTGTAGACTTGGAAAAAGCATATGACCGTGTCTCTGGGGGGTTCTGTGGGGGGTGCTTCAGGAGTATAGGGTGCAGCATCTGTCATTGCAGGCTATTAGGTCCCTGTATAACTGGAGATAGAGTTTGGAACATATTGCTAGCAGTAAGTTAGACTCATTCCCCGAAGGGCGTTGGAGTCTGCCAGGGCTGCCCTTTATCACAGATTCTGTTCATGACCTTTATGGACAGAATTCCTATGTGCAGCCATGAGGTGGAGGGAGACCAGTTCAGTGACCTCAGGGTCTCATCTTTGCTTTTTATAGATGATGTGGTCTTGTTAACTTTATCAGACTGTTACCTGCAGCGTGCACTGGGCCAGTTGGCGGCTGAGTGTGAAGTGGCCAGGATGAGGATCAGCACCAGTTCTGAGGCCATGGTTCTTGACCCAAAAAAAGTGGATTGCCCTCTCCTGGTGGGGAATGAATTATTGCCTCAAGCGGCGTAGTTTAAGTATCTCAGGGTCTTGATCACAAGCGAGGGAAGGAGGGAGCGGGAGATCGACAGGTGGATAAGAGCAGCATTCTCAGTTATGTGGACATTGTACCGTTCTGTTGTGGATAAGAGAGAGCTGACCCAGAAGGTGAAGCTATCAATTTACCAGTCGATCTACGTTCCTACCTTCATCTATGATCACGACCTTTGGGTAGAGACAAAAAGAATGAGATTGCAGACGCATGCGGTAGAATGTAGTTCGTTTTGCAGAGTATCTGGGCTCAGCCTTAGCGATGGGGTGATGAGCTCAGACATTCGGGAGGAGCTCAAAGTAGAGCCACTGTTCCTCTGCATCGAAAGGAGCCAATTGAGGTTGTTTGGGTATCTGGATCTAGAAAGTGGGTGGATGGATGGATGGATGGATGGATGGATGTTTTATTCATCTGAACAGCAACCATTGTATCAAAGGCTTGCTGACGTGTGGGGGACCTCCTTTTCTGCAGCAGACATTATTTGTTTCAGTATGTTCACCTGGTCACCATCCTCCAAACCATTCAGCCTCCTCTTACTTGCATTTTTATTTTGTTTGCCTGTCATATTCCTTCACATGCTAAGTTGTTGCCAGTAAGTAACGTTTGTGCCCTGGTTTGAATAGGAGGAAATGATTAAATCACTTCCTCTGAAACCGTTGATCAATTGAATTTGAACTGAATCATGATAAAAAGGAAAAAGTAAAATGGTCACATTTTTAGGCTTAATTAAATATTTTTGACAACGCAAGAGAAAATGTTAAGCTAGGGAGAGATTTGTTCTGAGATACGAAGCGACTGAGTCAAGGGCTTTTACCACAGACCTGCCCATGATGATAAGCCTGAGGGTGGGGGTGTGGCCCAGCCTGGCCGCATGCATGTGCGTGTTCCATTACAGAGCACAGGAGTGTAGACCAGCTGCCCTGCATTTTCTGAATTCAGTTTATTGTAAATACTGTACGTATCTTATAAGGGACTCTTGGCTACCAACTAGGTCAGCATTTCTAATGCTGGAATCTTTGGAATCTTTCAAGTTGTAATTCTGGTGTTGACTAACGCGACCGCTTCACATTCTGGATGTCCCTTCTCACTGCTTTCTCACTTCTTAGCCTCAGAACTCTCTGTACTAGCCTGTGGTTGATAGCTATTAATGTGCATCGTCTGTGATCAGGAGATGCTGGCTCCCCCAGTTTTATAGAAGACATCTTTCAGAAGGAGCAGGTGGTCATACTTATGTAAAATATCTTTAGACATTATGAATAATGCTGCTGTATTCTCCCTGTGACCGCTTGTTGAAGGCCTTGGTAGACTTTGATAATCTTACCCTATCTTTGCCTACTACCTTTGAGCCTCCAGAAATGTATTGGGCATCAGTGATCCCTCTCCAGAGGCTGTCTTCTGTCAGCCTTTTTATGTCATAGCCCCCTATCTGCAGTCAGTGATATGACTGGCTGGGCATCACGTCTCCATCAGCAGGTGACTGGTTTTGCCGGTGAGTGTCAGTGTGGCACCATAGCCTCTCTTAAGCACAGTACTGTCTATCTATCCACTCGTCTTCTAATGATTTGTTTGAATTGGGCATATGAGGGAACTTGAATGAAATGTATTACACATAATTCGGCTCAGCCGGGACTCAAAGACCACTCTTTCCCACAGATGGTTTTACCTCTAGTGTTGTTTTTTTCATCTCTAGGTGTCTTATTATCCTCTGTGTTTAGCCCCATATTAGACAATGGTGTTGATAGTCTTTCTCAGTAGGGCATTGTGTGTAATAATCGGGGACCTGCTTCGTAAAACGCAGGTTGGGAGGTTGGAAGTGGCTTTGTATAGCACATACAGCTAACAGCTAATGTGTTTTTGTTCCGTATGTGCACATATTGATATCAATAAAATCATAAGGCACAGGTCTGCTTAGGTCCTATTAGTGTGAGTTTGTGCATAGATATCAATGTGTTTGTGGACAATGCAAGTCACATAGTGAAAAATATAGCTCCAGGGAAGAGATGTTTGAGAATCTCTAGCTAGTGTACAATGGGGAAAAATGATGTGTAGACATGTTTTACACCCATGACAGTGAGTTTGGGACTCAGTAGCCATATGTGTGGATCAGGCTTCTTATTAGAACTGTCTCATGTGCCTTTTTAGGAAGTTTGAGAGCACTGCCTCTGTTATCAGACTCCTGATCATAGTCATGTTGACATGCTCTGCACCACGTACCATGTACGCTTCAGGATGTAAAACTTTCCGTTATGCCTGATGATGCTTGCAGTTCTGCCTGACGGATGGGTAGGTTGACTTACGTCTGTTATGTACAATATGGTGGAAGCTGTGGGTGACTGTTTGGGTTCCAAAACAGCTGTGATGTTTTCAAACTCTATCTGACTGATCTGATGAATCGGAACATATTTTTTAAAATTTGTTTTTCTTTTTGTTGGCATTCATGATGTGCTGAGTATAAATCTATGAAGCCTTTCCTCAAGGTATTTCTTCAGGTTTTTGCTATTACCCATCATGTACAATACTTGCTTTCCTTTTGCCATGACATACCATGTGAATACTTGCTTACAGTCATATGACATCACCATTTATGCAGCGCTGGGGTGTGCCGTGCATAATGACGTGCGTCTTGGCACACAAGTTTACACGTGTCGCTTGGTGACCAGGGATCTAGTGAGGTGAGTCTTTATGTGACTGTTGGCGCAGAGGCAACGGTCACACTCACGTGGCCTGGTTGTGCGGTCGGCAGTTTGTGCCTATCGCAGCAAATTTGCACAAGGGTGGAATGACACCATGTCAGCAGTGACGCATAGCAGCTCATCTGATTCAGGGCGTTTAGAAGATTTTTGATTCTTTAGTCATTTCTGATCAGCGGCCCCTTCTCACCCTCAGTTATGTCCATATTTAAGTAGCAGATAAAAGATGCAAATTAGAATGAACAGTCATTGCATAGTTGTTCCTGCTCCCTCCTATTTTTAAAAACTGGGTCCCCTTGATGCTAAATCTTTAATGTTAGTATTAGTTTGAACGAACTCTAGAATCACGCTCAAAGCCGGCTTGCATTGCTTTTCCATGCATGGGGTATATCAACCACCGCATCCCCAGCACACGAAGAAACGCTACCAAGAAACTGATTCAACCAAAGAAAAACTGCAGCACATTAACTGACAGTAATCCTGGGGTGAGTGCCTGACGGGCAGGATGCAGAAACCGCGCCGTGGTAATATGACTAAACTGAAATGCTGAGACGCGGTGCGGCGGAATGCTGCAGCGCATGTGAGCTGTCCCGAAACGCCACGCTGCGAGCCAGCAGGGAGGGTGCGAGGGAGGGAGGGAGGGAGGATTGGGGGATTGGCCGCCGTCTTCACAATGGTGGTCTATGCATTACCGCAAGTAAAGGTGGGAGGGGGCTTTCCTCCTCTGGGAGGGGAGGTGCTGGAAAGCTGCCAGTGTAACTCATACTCAAGCCTGCCTCCACTGTGACCACGCCACTTCGGCTCCGTGCAGCTTGCAGCCTTTGCTGACTGATGTCAGGAGTGACAAAACGTGCTGTGGTTTTCTGGCCAATGAAGGGCCCAGCCCTGCATCTCATCTCCAGGGACCCTTTCCCACAGCATGCCGAGCTGTGTGCCAGACGGGAGGCTCAGTGCACCCTTATGCCGACACTCAGTATGCAGGCAGTTTACTCGTGGCGACCTGTATGATTTATAAGGGCAGCATACAAGTGAGTCTCTCTTGGCCATGTCCTCGCCTATGCTGTATGTAGAGGATCGAGGTGCAGTGATGATACAAACATAGTGTCATGCCTCTATGAAAAAAACGTGCCTCTACAAAATGTAACTCTGTTGAATCATCAACGTGGATGAATCATCTCTCAGGCACAGCCCCTTTGTCATGAATGAATCCTGCATGGCCATTCCATTCAGACTGTGGAATTTCAAGAAAATGATCAAAGATCCCCAGTTGATGGGAAAACCTTTACCACAGGGTTTCATAATTGAGAAATCAAATGTGATTCTTACACACACACACACACACACACACCAAGCCAATCAAACTAAATATGACTCGCAATTTTTTTGATTCACAGATTTTCAGAAAATTGAATTTTCCCTTGTGGGGACCTGAAAAATGTCCCCACAAGGTAAAAAGTATCAGGCTTTTATTTTCTTGGGTCCACACAATGTAATCTATACATAGCCACACACATAAATCAGTCATTGTCAGCACAAACAGTAGTACCCCAAAATGTATGATGATTTAGTTTTTGTTCAGTATAGCTTTTTGTTTGTTTGAATAGCAGTCCTCTTTCTAATGCACAGCCACTTGCAATTACTGTATGGGATGGTGTGGCATGATTAATTTCTTGTTTCCACAGCATGGATGGTGGAGAGCTGTTCAGTCGTATTCAGGACAGAGGGGACCGGGCCTTTACCGAAAGAGGTACAGACACCCCATCCTCATTTGTCTCCTCCTCCGCTCCTTCCACTTTATCTTAATCTTTCGTAATATTATTATTATCGCTCCAGAGGCCTCAGACATCATGAAGAATATTGGGGAGGCCATCCAATTTTTGCATACCATGAACATAGCACACAGAGATGTCAAGGTAATCTTTCTTCAGCTGCTCCAGCCTGTTTTCCTCATGTTCGTCTCACCTGTGGTCACATACACATGCATATGCTTAGTTGTTTGTAAATGACGGATGCACTGCCTTTTCATGCCTGTCAGCCGGAGAACCTGTTATATACATCCAAAAGACCCAATGCTGTCCTTAAACTGGCAGACTTTGGATTTGCCAAAGAAACTACGCACAATTCCTTGGCAACCCCTTGCTACACACCCTACTATGTCGGTAAGGAAGCACACCGCATAGGTTTTGTTTGTTATCCATATTTTGATGTCAGGTTTTGCTACTGGTTTTTAACTTTTGTGCTTGACTATCTCAATCTTAGCTCCCGAGGTTCTCGGTCCAGGGAAATATGACAAGTCTTGCGACATGTGGTCATTGGGTGTCATCATGTATATCTTGTAAGTAGATGGCTTGTCTTACTCTGGTACCTTTCAGCATTCACTATTAGCGTGTATAAGCGTGAAACACTTTCCTACTCCTGTTCTTACTTAATAAAGGCACACTGCTTGGCTCAATGGGCAATTTCACACTGAAGTTCCGGAACCTGGTTCCAAGTTCTTGGGCTGGCTACTTTCATGTGTCACTTTCACACCGCACAACAGGAACCTTTTAGAATGGGAGTCAGGAAAATCTTGTAGGTTAAACTTCGCACATAATTTCATATGAAACTGCACTGCGACCCCAAAACAGTGGGGCATAAGCTAGTTGTTTTGTCAGTTATCGGGGAGACCGATTTCAATCAAAACGGTACATAGCATTTTATTTATATATTATTTATATGACCTGCAACATGTTAATTATTCATTATTAAATTTGGCCAGCAGATCAATCTCTTGTTTTCCACATAATAAAAAACAATGTAGCGTTATTCCACTAATAATTGCTGGCAAGTTTCACCGTCGGCACCAGACAGAGTAGTATATCGGTTATTGATTGAATTTTCTGATGCAGAAATGTGGAGAGACGTGCAAAAAAAGGTTTCACTGATGCATTAAATGTCATAGAGTTACAAAAATAATTCCATCTGCTCAGTTTTTTTTCTCCGCTACTTCTTCTTTCCCTACACTTCCGCGTAACTTCCAAGTTAGCACCAGGGCTTGTGGTCAACCAATCAACAAGCTGTTGCTGTACTCACCTCCCCAGTAGTTTATATTTGAATGAAAAGTAGTAAGTCTGGAGTAGGGACTAAAGGTTTCCGGAGCTGCCTCCATTGAACAACAATAGGGTGAAATTACTGTGATGTGAACCCGAAAAAATTCCTGGTTTCAGAAAAAGGTTCTGGTTCCTGGAAAATGTTCCTGCAGTGTGAAATTACCCAATGTACCTAGACACTCAAGATGGCACTTATCCGGGTTTTCCTTGCCACTTGGTTATAGACTTTGCGGCTACCCCCCATTCTACTCCAACCACGGTTTGGCCATATCACCTGGCATGAAGAATCGAATCCAAACAGGGCAGTACGAGTTTCCCAACCCAGAGTGGTCAGAAGTCTCAGAGCAAGGTAACCGGGTGACCCATGTCTGCCTTGGGGGGTCCTGATGTTTCTTCTCGTTAAAGTCTGCGACCCTGGGTTACAGTCGCATTCCATGCTAACCTGCCTATGAGCTGGGGGACATTCATCGCTTTAGCAATATTTCTGAACAAGATGACGTTGGTTTTCACATGTGGTTTAAGCACAGGAGAGAACACTGAAGAAAGAGGCATGACTAGTTCAGGATGTGTAGTCAAACAGTGGAGACCTGAAATCACAAAACATAAAAACATGAAATTGAAACAACAGCCTAAGTGGAAATTAAATATTTGACTTGTACAATTTGTCTAGTAGGATTTTAGCAAGTCATTATTTTAGTAGTGGAATATAGAAAACAACTTTGGAAATATATTCTCACACCTACGCAACTTAGAGATGAGAGACCGAGGTATACCTGCACGTACTGTACTGTTAATGTCCGTGCGTCTGTTCCCTTTGGTTTGTCTGTGCCTGCTTGCTAAGACCTGTTAGTGTTACTCCATACTTTGTGTCTAGCTAAGCAGCTGATCAGTGCCCTGCTGAAGACTGAGCCATCCCAGCGCATGACCATAACAGAATTCATGAACCATCCCTGGATTAACGTGAGTTTGTGTACAGCTGTGTTGGGAATGCCTGTATTTTTAAGAGGCAGTTCTGCATTATCTCTCCATCTTTCTTTACACAAAGCACCGACATGTTTTCCCCCTGATGATCAAACTGACATGACCTACAGTGGCAGAATTTTTGTTGCTTACCCTCTCCAGCATTCGATGGTGGTGCCCCAGACCCCACTCCACACAAGTCGGGTGCTCAAGGAGATGAACTCCTGGGAGGACCTGAAGGTGAGTGTCTGCTTCTCAGATGCTCATGATCTCTCCAAGAATCCAATAATGCATTTTTAACCGTCGGGTGGCTTCATCAATTCGGCTGAAGGGTTTGCGTGGGCTCTGACCTGCCACCGTGTCTGTGCTCAGGAGCAGATGACCACCGCCCTGGCCACCTTGAGGTGCGACTTTGGCCAGTTCAAGATGAAAAGCATCGCGGACTCTTGCAACCCTCTGCTGACAAAGAGGAGGCAGAAGGCTAAAAGCACGTCGGCTGACACCGAGCCCCCCGACCTATGAGGGAATGAGGGGGCACACCACACATATACACACACTGTACACACACACAGTGTGTGTAAAGGAAGCAATAACCGTCAGTGTGGTGGAGCGGAAATCATGGATGCTGGTTAAGCAGTGAGATGAACTATAAGACCCGTATGTAATAGCAGTATGTTTCATTACCAGTTTCAGTTTTATTATTCCTCTTAAATAACAGCCTGCCCTTGTGAATGGGGTATTCGGGAGATTGTGTCAAGTGATGGAGAATTAGAAGGTAATCAAGTAAAAAGCTTTCATAAACAAGTCTCATTGTTATAAAGTCTATTTTCAAAATGTTTCTTGGGCTGTCAGACTGACCAGAGGACAAACTGTTGGCATGGTATTAACCTAATACTGAACAGTGTGGGAGGGGTAGCTTGACATATTTTACATTTCATTTAGGAGTGGAGCAAAGGGGTTCAGCTCATACATGAAAAATGTGTTAACATGCCATTATGGCTCACATATGCTAAGGTTTTTATTAGCCTTTTATTTATTCCTCACGTTGTCTTCTGGCAGGTTCCATGTAGTTGTTTTGTGTCATTAATAACCACTTCAATGCCCTCCGGCTGTTGGGATCAGCCTCTTCCAGGTCACTGGTATGAATTCTGGGTCGGTCCCCCTCTGTGTCCCTCTTGGCTGCTACTGTGAAATTTCTATCTGAGAGAATCAGGAATCAGCCCTGTTTTGCAACAAATTCTGTTTTTTTTTCCTGCCCATTTTTGGTGTGATTGTAACATTTTGGCCCTTACATTTTTTTTTTCTGTTCAAGCGTGGTATTTAGGGTGTTTCTAAAAATTGAATGTGTTTCTGCTGTAGGTTTTCAATTAAATGTCTTTTGTGATTGTTGTGACCAGATGGTTATTCTGAGAGACTGCGCCTCCACCGCTGTGTAATATGGGCCAGTGGCTGTGGGGCCATGGATTTCTTCCGGGCCTTTCCTATCCTGTCTGCCTGCGGCACAGTTTCTTCAGAGTGATGTCACTGTCTCAGCGCCCCTTCCTCACACTTTACCGAAGGAAGTTGGTGTTTGGCCTGGAAGGAAGGCCCCAGCACGCAGAGGAAACAGCGGCTTGGCATGCCGCCACTGTCGTGAATCCTTCCCCCAGCAGTTTTGTTTTGTTTCTCTTTGTTTTGTTTTGAGATGATTTCTGTTTTATTTCTGTTTGTATGAATGTTGTGGTCGCACCCTTTCTTCCCCGGCTTTGTTTCTTGTCAGTGTTTACCTGAGTTTTAGTTTTCCGATAATAAGTGGAGCCGTCTTGACGGAATTGCCTTCAGGTAACTGCTCTTATTTCCAGACATGCCTTGTTTCTAATGTCTGATTGCTGTACTAATATCAAGGGCTGCCTTCTCTTTGGATTAAAACGACTGGGCGGCGAAGAAAGGGCATGTGCTTCTCTTGTTTTTCTGAAATTTTGTTATGTGTTCCTTTTATAGAAATGACCATTCCTGTTAGCTGATTCATCTGTAATAATTTGGACTGTTAAACCTTTAGAACTTGGACCCTCTACCCCATGGCGAATGTCTAGAAATACTGCTGAAATGACTTCAAATTAAAGGGACCCTGCAAAACGTGCAATCACATTTACTAATGGCTGTAAGTGTGGTTCTTGAAACTCCAAGATTTGGGCACAGTCCTTGTCTGGTGAATGCCTTTTCTCGTTTTGAGATGCACCTTTTGTTATTGTGAGATTCACATTACTGTAAATGATTTAAAACGACACACGTATTTCCCTTTGAGTGTTTAGTTGTTAAAACCTCAGCTTCCGGGGTGATTCTGGAATATGTAAAGCTCAAGGCCTAAATCAGATAGTTGTCAGGGTTTGGCCTGCTGTGCAATTTATTTCTTTTCTGTAGCATTCATGACTGTCCGGAAAACGTCTTACTGGCAGCGCTGCCGACAGTATGCTCATAAACTCACCATATGATTGTTTCTGACATGACTATATGTCTGTTCATTCACCATTTGCCTCAGTGTCTTATCGCTTTTTTTTTTCTTCTTTTTTTGTCTTTCCCATGCCGCTGTAGTTTGCCGAAGTGTCTCACAGCAGCAGTTATGATCTGACGATTTGAGGTCCTGGAACACCTCATGCCCATGTAGGCTTAGGCTGGGGTTTGGGGGTTGGGGGGTGGTACTGTGTGTTGTCACGATGCTGGGGGGGGGGGGGGGGGGTGGGGTTCCTTTGGGGCGGTTAAGGGGGGGTGGCCCCTTGGCGGGGGTTCCGGTTTTTGATTTTCGGAGAGGGGCGGGGTTTGTTGGTGGGGAATACGGCTGAGC
>JAOYFF010000141.1:240136-253483 GCA_025773925.1 Cryptomyrus ogoouensis | reverse complement strand
TCCGGTTTTGTTAGAGGTGCGCGGGTGGGTGGTGGGTGTGTGTGTGTGGGGTGGGTGGGTCGGGGGTGGGGGTGGGGGGGGGCGGGGGTTGCTGTTCATTTGGGCAGATTAAGGGAAGTTGGCCCCTTGCTGGGGCTTCAGGCTTTTGATTTGAGCAAAGGTGCTGAGTTTAGTCAGCTGAACTAGCATTCAGCTGCAAAGGGAAAATCACCTCACTATTGTTTGTTTTTAGATGCATTTCAGTTCCCAGAACTAAAATGGGATCTTGTAAAATTGTCCATACTTTAAAAAAGGAATTTTCTGAAATGTAGGTCTAGGAACTCGGGTGTTAGCATTTCTAAGCAAGAAGGGTTTTCAGAACTTAGTCAGAGGGGTTGGACTGAAGGTTTAGGCCTCACTTTTGTCCCTGGTGAGGCTGTGATCCCAGTCCCTCTGGGTGTCCCTCAGGTCATTCGTGACCATTGTGGTCATTCATGTTCTTCTCTCAGCTCCTTGGCACCAAGGACATAATTAGATAAATATATGCAGTGGTCCCTGAGGTTCATGAACGCTATGGCTTACGAACAATTTTGTTCATGACCAAAAATGTAGTGAAAAAAATGCATTAGTTCACGTACAATATTTGGTTGACGAACAGATTCCTCGACCAGATTCCTTTTTTTAATACTAGTGTAGCACCGGCGGGGCGCATATCCCATCATACCCCACGTGTAATTGTAAATAGGACCACGACAGGCACCCAACGAGCACCAAACCCAAATACACAGACAGGAAACACAAGGTTGTCAGACGCCGAACTGCAAGATGCACACATGGTAGAACATTTACATACGCTAAATAAACTATAGGATAGGGTAGGGTAGGGTACACACAAGACATGGGCAAACACATGCGTGACCATAGGGAAATGCAAACATTAACATCAACAACAACACAAGGGTTAAGGACTGTTAATAAAGAGCGTGATTTCCCTGGCAGTGCAAGTCTTCACTGTCTCTTTCTGCTCCCGCGATGCATCGGTCCACCCGTCGCCACACTATATTGTGTTTTTCTTTAAAGTTTTTACCATAAAAAAATAAAAATAAAATAAAATTTATTTATTTGGTAGGGTTTTCAACGAATTAATCGAATTTCAGTGCTTTTTTTTGGGGAAAGTTGCCTTGGTTCGTGTACAAATTGGTTCACGACCACTTTCCTGGAACGGATTGTGTTCGTGAACCGCAGGCACCGCTGTACATAAAGTTTTTGTCTTTTTTTCTTTCCTCCGAACATTTACCCTTCCAAAACCCTCTTCAGAGTAGCTTGGTGAATTTCAGTCATGGGTCAATTATTATGCAGCTGTTGAGGTTGCAGCACATGCCGTTTCCCGCCGCTGTTTCCTCATGCTGGAGAGTTGCAGTCTCCTGGATGTCCCCACAGAGGTGAGTGGCATGTCGTGTGGTGGCCAGGATGCAGCAGCGGGCTTTACTTCCCCTTGAAAGAGGCCTGTGTCGTGCCTTGAAGGTGCAGTTGGTAGAAGTCCCTCCTGTGGTTTGGTTGACCAATGAGTCACAGTCACATGACTTTGATGACTTGCCACCATTCACATCTTGTATGCCTATGAGTAATATTACTGGCATGTTAAAATTATTCCTGTATTTTAATTGACAAAATCACAGCCTGGTGAAATATGACTGTGTAAAAATAAAAAGAAACCAAAAGGATATGCTTTAACCTCGGTGAAAAGGCTGCATCATACAATGCCCTCCATAATGTTTGGGACAAAGACATTTTTCTGTGTTATGCCCCTGTGCTCCACAGTTTTAAATTTTGAATCAAATAACTCATACATGATTAAAGTGCACATTCAAGACTTTAATTTATGGATATTTGCATATATCTGTTTCATCATATAGAAATTACAGCACTTTTTACACACAGTCCTTGAGGGCACTGTAATGTTCGGGACACAGCAATAGTGTGTATATTACAGCTGCTGTGTTTAATACTTTGTTGCATATTAATTTCATACAATGACTGCTTGAAGTCTTCAGTTCACAGTCATCACCAGGTGCTGAATATCTTCTGTACTGATGCTCTTCCAAGCCTCTAATGCAGCTACCTTCAGCTCCTGCTTGATTCAGAGGCTTGTCCCTTTGAGTTTCCTCTTCAGTATTCAGGAAGGCATGGTCATTTGGGTTTAAATCAGGTGACTCAATTGGCCATTCTAGAATTTTCCATTTTTTAGCTTTGAAAAACTCCCGTGTTGCTTTAGCAGCATGCTTGGGATCATTGTCTTTCTGTCGGACGAAGTGCCATCCTATGGGTTTGGTGGTATTAATGGAACTTGAACAGATAGTGTTTCTATACACCTCAGAATTCATTGTGCTACTGGCATCAAAAGTTCCATTATCAGTGAAGGAAAGTGCTGCAGTACCTGTGGCAGCCATACATACCCAGGCCATGACACCCCCACCACCATTTTTAACATGAGCGAGTATGCTTTGCATCTCGGCCAGTTCCTTTTTGTCTCCACCCATTGCTCTTGCCATCACTCTCGTACAAGTTCATCTTGGTCTCATCTGTCCCTAAGACCCTTTTCTATAATTCTGCAGGCTCTTTTAAGTACTCTGGCAGACGGTAATCTGGCCATCCTTTTTTGTGGCTAAGCAGTGGTTTGCATCTTGCAGGGTAACCTCCGTATTTCTCTTCATTAGATCTTCTGTGGATATTTATTGAAAAACCTGCATCTCCCTCCTGTAGACTGTCATGTCGGCCAGGCATTTGGGGGTTTTTCTTAACTATGGTGAGGATTCATCTGTCATCAGTGGAGGTCTTTCTTGGCCAACCAGTCTCTTTGCAATTACTGAGCTCCTCATTATGCCATTTCTTCTTAATAATGTTCAGAACAGTTGAGTTTGGTAACCCTAAGGCTTGACAGATGGAGATTATGGGTTTTGTTCTTGTTCTTCAGCCTCGTAATGGTTTCTTTGACTTTCATTGGCACAATGGCAACTATAGACTCCAAAGGTGATTGAAAGCTTAGAAGCATGCCAAAGTATCTTTTGCCTGCACTAATGAAGCATTTAAAGAAACCTGAATAATCACAAAAACCTGGGAAGCCAAATATCCAAAACATTATGGTGCCCTGAAAAGGGACAGCTATCTGTAAGGAGTGCTGTAATTTCTATAAGGTGAAACTGAAATGTATGATATTGACCTTAAAGTTTAGAATGAGCACTTTCATTGTGTGTGAAATGTTCCATTAGAAATTTCAATCTGTGGAGCACAGAGGCAATCAATGAATATTGTGTCTTTGTCCCAAACATTATGGACAGCACTGTATTTCAGTAAGACCTTACTTGTGTTAAAGTTTATACATGGAGTTAAGGTTGTGCTTTCACAATGGAAGGAAAATATAAAATTTTCAATGATAGTAAACAGCTCTGATATCATTTCTCGCATTACAGCTGTTTTGTGATTATATACTGAATATATGTAAAGTTTCCCTTAGCAAATGACTACCTAATCACTTGGTTCCATGACTAAGCTATTCGGTGTCATGCTTGTCTCATGGTGTCATATTAAGATCTTTGGGGGCGGCGTGCGGCTCAGCAGGTTACAACTCTATGCCCTTGATCGGAAGGCCCCAGTTGAAATCCTGTGGTGTGGAGCGTTATGTCACCAGTGGGCCTCTGAGCATTACCCCGAGCCTTTATTGCTCCAGGGACTGGGTGACACTGGTTCCTCAATTGTGTGTCACTTTGGATAAAAGCATCTTCTATATAAATTTAAGAATTAAAAAAAAAAAATCAGTGATGGTGATGCGTCATGCTCCCTGTAACATAGTAATTTTACTGCATGACTGATCACTAGTCTCCAGCATCATTTATATACATTGAGAGTTTCCCATAGCCAAAATGTTCATCATAAAAGATATGAAATTACTGTTACACTTTCAAACACCTACTTGCATAAATCAGGTGCATGCATTTGCATAGTTTGATTTTCTTTCGAAATTACTAAGGTGGTGTTCAAAGACTGCTCCAAGCTGCCCCGCAGTTTTCAGCAGCAAGCTACAGATTGCCTGAAATGCACATCTAAGAGTCATTTAGAGGATTAGACCTTGACATCATTGCATGCAAGATTAGTAATTGTATGTCTGTTGGTGGCAGCAGACAATTTACAGCCAAGTGAATGCTTTTTTGATTTTGTCAATCTTTCTGCTGCACTCAATGTGCAATGAATAAAATATATATATTAAAACCACCAAAAAGTCAGAAGGAGTCTCAGGATGTCCTGTAGCTAAGCATAGCTCTCTGGGGCCCCTTGATGTCTTGACGGTGTGGTGATGTTGCCATTTCGACTGTAGTGAATGAGTGAAGGATCATTTTCACAGAAAGATGAACGAAGAAATCAGTGGCAAATTCCCAAATGCTGCAGTGCCGACGTGTAATGGACCGAAGAGGGCGGCGACATGCAAATTGCGGTTTCGTTTTTTTTTTGAATGATCACCTCAGTTCTACGGCTCTGATTCACGTTGCTGTGAGGTGAGGCCACCATAACGTCTGACTAACCCCCCCTTTCTTATAAATACATCTATAATGCAAAGGGGAACCACCCACATACCCCCCAATGCGACCTCACCCATATATACTTCTCGGTATTCATGGTAAATGACTTTTAAGTTTTATTCCAGACGTGTTTCAATATTAAAGAACAGTTCACCATCTGCGTTAGCTTGACTGACAAATCCCCTGAGTAGGTCACTTTAGGTGTAACCAGAATTGAAGCTTTGCATGAGTTTGGGTTTATTATAATCATGGGTAAAGCATTTGAGACTTTGTGGTAACATCCAGATCAGCTCCTATAGTGCCCGTGTTAGGATCCATAGCGTTACTGAGATGCTTGCTTCATACTCGGGTCGGACTACATCCCCACCTATTGCCCTTATTTATTAATTTATTTGTTTGTTTTGGTTTGTTTTTCAAAGACATACATATATAGAGGTGAGAGTGAAGCTTGAGGTTTGAGCGCAGGGTCAGTCATTCATCCGGCACCCCTGCGGCATGTTTCAGAAGGTTAAAGGACTTAATTAATTTATGTAATATGCTTCAGGTGGAACATGGTGTGTAACAGCTGCCGAAAGTACGAGCTGTTCAGGACAGAACACTCAGGAAATGTAGCAGGCGCTCGCCTGTAATTGCATAACTGTGACCCCCCTCCACCATCATGCTGAACGTACTTCACGCTAATCCTGGGGGTTTCCTTCGGAAATACCAGCGTCGGCTACGGCATCCAGGAATCTGCCTTGTTTCTTAGTGTTAATGCAGTGTTGGGCAAATAGTTTTTTTTTCTTCAAAAAATTTTTGGTTTTTTGTAAAATAGTGCTTCCACAAACAGATGTTGCCTTCTGTTCTTCTTTGACATACTGTGATGGACTAGCATCCTGTCCAGCATGTTCCCTGCTTTGTGTCCTCTGCTGCCTGACATAGGCTCTGAGCCTCTCCTTTTACCCTGTGCTTGGTGAATGATTAATGGCAGTCAATCTGTTTAGGTTCTGCAAAATAACAGTTACCAGCCCCAAGCTTCACAAACTGGCCTTGAGGCCTGAGCTTTTCCTTTTTGATAGTCCAGCTTTACCACATTGCACTTTAATCCATTTAAATCCATCCATCCCTTTTCCAGAGCCACTTAATCATTTAGCAGAAACTTATTCAAACCAACAAACTTTAAAAAAAAATAAAATAAATAGAAAGCAGGATCAGCCAGTCGCTGGAGCAGTTGGGGTTGAGGTCCTTGCTCAGGGGCCGGATGTGACTTCACTCAGGCAACCTTGGGATTTGAACTGGCAACCATGCTGTTACAGGCACAATGTCCAAACCCACAAAGGGTCAGGACAATAGGTGGGGGCAGCTTCAGTGGGATGTCAGTCTATGGTAAGGTTGTACACTCTGCATGGTTGATACTGCATGAGTGTGGACTGTGGGGCAGGGGAGGGACATGCAGGGGGGCGGGTGGTCGATATTCCTGGGGACCTTGTGGAGCATCAGTAAGAATGTGCAGACAAAAATATTACCAACAAATAATTTAATGCAAACCAATAAAGAATAACTTAATAAAAGCCTGAATTATATCTATACTTTTTGTTTAGGCAAGGCAAAAGATATTGAGTATTCACTGAGCGGTGAGATCTGAAATTTACCAACTGACCGTATTTTCCGATTGTATATTTAATGTTGTCATGGAGAGCAGTAGCCACATCCCAACATATATGGCGAGGCAGAGAAGTGCATCGTGAGGTCGCCTTGCTTCAACAATCTAGAAGAAAAAAATGTGGAGATAGAAGGTAATTTATTACGGAAGCGTATTACTGCCACGACGACATACAAAAAATTTTCTCACTATCACGTTATAACGTGAAACATATCACGTAATTACGTGTAATAGTATAATGTTTTAACGTGATAAGATTTATCATTATAGCGTGATGTTTTCACATTATAATGTAATATTTTCACGTTATAACGTGATAGTGAGAATATTTTTATTTAATACGCTTCCGTAACTTATGACTTATCAATAGTGAACAGACTAGGATTTTATGTCCCCTTTAGTGGCACACACTGCATCTTTGATACTGCAGGAGGACAACTGGAGTACCCAGGCAGAAGCAGCATGTGTACGGTAAGAACATGTGAGCTCCACCCCCCCAGGCACCACGAGCCCCATTCGGCAACATCTGCCATGGGCACCTCCTCCCCCTTACCAGTGTAACTCAGTGGTACCCTAGATTATTTTCTTAGTAAAAGTAGTTCTCACTGAGATTGGTAGCCACTGGGCCCCTACTCTGCCCTACTTATTTATTTTTGTATTCTGTCGCTTTCAGTAGCCTTGTGAGTAAGGCTATATCCCCATAATGAAATTATCATAACCTCCTGACCGTACTCACTGCAATAATGTGAAATGGCATCTGCCACGTGTTCGTCATTGATCTGTGCCTGCACGCTCTAGGCGGTGTTGTATGGTATTCATGTAGCAGACGCTCTGTTCCGAATTGAGAAAGCTGGGTCAAACAGTCCCAAAAGCAATCAGGGGTTAAGGCCTAATTATGCGATCACTGGTGACCCTGGGATTTGCCCCAGTGACTTTACAGTCAGGAACACAGCCATCTAACCCACTGCTGCTGCTCAGGAGATCCTCGAAATCCAGTGTCATCATCCAGTGTCACTTTCACAACTATGAGCTAACTTTGTAGAATTCAATTTCCTAAATAAACTGCTATTCAGCATGACAAAACTTACATCCCAGAGGGATGTGCACTCGCATGTTGGTGCAGTATTGGCTTTGACTGACGCGGCCGGCCAGAGAACACAAAATGCAGGAATGGAAGGACATGAGACAGTCTTGGATGCATGAGAAGGACTGCTTATTGTCGTATGCATGGTTTATGTAGCCTGGCCTTGATTGTTATACCACACATTAGTTTAATAACTGTTTATGAGAGCCTTGTAACAGAGGTGCATTGGTAAGTTATCTTTGCATTTCAAGCCAATAAATACAAAAATTAAGATCTTCATATGGATTGATATACAGCACCAATCAAGCATTAAAGCTCCATTGAATTAAGGCCTGGGACAGGGCAGGCCAGACCATTCATTAGACTGCATAATGCAAAGGGGAACCTGCCTGCATGTTCCTCCTCCTCCAGATAGTTCTTGTTCTCTTTAGAGGTGTACGTGTATTCAGTCATTATCTTGTTGAAGGACGGGGGACTGCCCTATCAGCCAAGATAACAATGACATGGCTCGCTTTTGAAGGACACTATGATGGCCATGCCTCTTGAGATCGTCAAAGGATTTGGTAAAGGTTAGCTTCTCTGTGACCCACAGCCCCCACACAATTACTACCTCCTCCATGCCTGGCAGTGGGAAACATACATGCAGTGTTCTTGCTTTCACTGTCTCAGCATCTTACACACAAAGGTAATTTCTTTGAGTGTGCCGGCATTTGTGACTTCCTAGCTTCTTGCTCGCTGCTGTGGCTGTTCTCACAGAAGCTTAAGGAGCATAACACGTTAACAGGAGTGATTATAACGAGGATGTGAAATATAAGAATGCATAGTGCTTCGTACTCATAAAAGCTTGCCCCGTTCCGACATGTCAGTCATGGCTCCAAATTCTAATTGTTTAGATGAGGCGTCAGACGCACTGGATTCCTGGTGGTGTATGTAGACAACAAGCCCTAACCATGTGAATCTATGAAGCTACATCCAGAGGTGTAACAAACTTCTTGTATTGCCCATCTGTCGTCATCCATGGTGTGGCCACGTCGGGCAGCATGTATTCATTTTTTATGTGTCTAAGACTGTTATAGTTTTTAAAAATGAGATTTTGTGACTGTCCATGGTCAATGAACTATAATACTTGACCACTCTGAGCCGTAGACAGGATAAGTAACCCTAAGCAAAACTAAGGGTGGCCATTATGATCTGTCGCCACCAGTTAGCTACCCTTGCTTCTGCTTTTATTGAATGGGCACAATTCCACTGTTCTCAATAGGGTAGAGTCAGAAATGGGGCTTCTCTGTGCTCATCAGTTACTGCTTTATCTTACATAAAGCTGAACAAGCAAACTGCTCACATCATCATAATATATAACCAGTGATTTTTTTTCTCTTCTGAGATGAAATTGCTGTATCCTGGATGTGAGGAAGGAAGCGCTGAAGCAGAGGCCTTTCTTGTCATCTCGCTCTTTCAACTGGCCACATCCTGTGTCGTTTGGTAACTGTGCACCTTGCAGAAACACTCACCTTACTCGGGATCACCATACATTCTCATCAGGAGTTTTCTCACAGTGTCATTTGAAGGTCATTTACCTCTCTGAGCCAACAGCTGAGAGTTTCTTAGGCAGGGACACCGAATGAATTGTTTTTTTTATTGTTTTTTTTTTTTATTGCAAGCATCCTCGCTCCCATGACATCCTGTCAACTTTGCTGCCACTAGTGGTGCCAACTGTCCCTGGTGGTGTTTACTATACCGAGGACTTGTTTTTGGAAATCTCAGAATGGGCGCTAAATGTCCCTCGTTTTCAGTGTCAAAGAGCTCCTTCTGCATTAGTGAAACCTTGCTTTACTGTAACACGAGTGCTGCATGCCTGCTGGTAAGTGCTCTATTTAGGTCACTGCTACAGTTAGCACATTTAGTGGCTTTGTTACCCTCTTCCTTATGTCTGACCACATTGACTTTGACACTAATTAGTTGGCAACTTTAATAGATAATAGATAATATTAGTAGATCGCCCCCTCCAGGGATGTCATCTCTGACGTTGATTTTGTTGTTGGCAGTTCTGGCCAGCTTCATGAAGCCAGTGACAGCTTTGTGACTCCAATGAGAGTATTAGGAATATTATGAAGGCACAATCAAGGAAGGAAACGATACTGTGCATTACAAACCGTTACTACAGCAGTCCCACTAACGTTACAATGTTAATAGTGGAAGCAGATGGTAGAAACCCTCCTTGCAGGTCCATGAGTGCTGCAACGCTTGCACGATTCTTCCTGCACAGTAAGCTGAAACGTCAATGATCCTTGCACTTAAATAAACATGCTCATCTTTACACTCTGCTGTTGGCATTCTTGTTGTGGAAAATTTTATCTGGCACCGCATCGCCTTGGCCTGATTGCAAAGAAGCGGTTGGCTTTGGTGTGGCTCTTGAAGACACACGTCAGTGACACGACAGGGGAAGAGGAACGACTGTGCCCAACATTCGCACTCATGGGGGGAGACTGCCAAAGGCGGCGCCTCCTTCGCATTCATGGGGGGAGGGAGTTTCCAAGTGAGTAGAATGGGACCGATGCAGTGATACAGATGGCCCCAGAACACTACAGACACACCAAATTTCCATTTTACCTCCGTCTTCTAATGATGTTAAGGTACCTGAATCCGAAAGGCCAACAGTGCTCAGGCATCCTGAGCACAGCTGGACTGATGGGCCCAGCAGATTAGCTTATAGCAAGTTGATTACCAGGTCCCCGGTATCTCACCAGGGAGTAGTGCAGTGTATTGTGGCTGTCTGTCCCCTCCCACCTCTCTTTCTTTCAGTGGTTGTAGTAAGATTTTATTGTAACTTTCCCTTTCACCTTTTGTCACTCATGCACCCGTGTCAAATGCCCTCTGCTGCTTGACCGGGTCGGACAGGTGGGCGACTTGACTAACTTGGCAACAGTCACGTTAATAATCTTGTTTTCTGATTTTTTGTTTGTTTATATGGCTTATACTTATAAAGGAATGTTGATTAAAAAAAAAAGGAAAGTCATATCTGGAAGCTTGGAATGTAGACTAACAAACCGACACGGAGCTGACAGCCTTATACAATATTTGACATAGAAACACAGTAAATGCTGCATGCAACAACACAGGAAGGTATTCCGCTTTGGGGTTTGGGTTTAAACCTTATCTCAATAAGCCTGACACATAAACATAATAAGGCTGTCACATTCACTGTGAAAAATGAGGGAGGGACGTGATGGTGAAGATGTTTGTTATTGATTATTGATCTAAAGTATGGGTACTCAGTTATTTTATTCCGATGTTCAAATTTTCTCAGCCTGCACACTAGGGCGATTGTCTGGTCGGATTTTCTTGCTCTATAGGACACGTCAAAAAAAGGAATTTAGAGGCTCTGGATCAACAAAATATTTTCTTCTTAGTTGCCTCTTAAGGATTTATGGAAGGTTCATCTGTAGAAGCAAAGCAGAAAGTATGATCTCCAGATGGAACATATTAATCTTTTTAAGACGATAACTAGCCTAGAAATTGGACTGCTGGAATATTAGCTAAAGATGAGTTGGAAGTTGAATGAAACTATAGTCAGTTTGCCTTTATTTCATTTTATTGTGGTGATTGTGAGCAACTGTCCCATCTCCATGGTCTGCAAAGTTGAGGGGTTGTTCTTACTCTGACTTAAGGTGTGGTACAGCAGGATGGGACTCTCTCCTGGCTGTGGCAATGCTATGCAGTATCAGACATACCACAGGGTAGGCCATAATAAGTTATAACACACTCGGAAACTTAGCTTTAAAATGAAAAAGGAAAAACGTGCTCAGTACTTACCAGCACCTTGTTATGTACATGTCTGGTCACATCTCCATTTACTAAATGAGCAGCAGTAGGAACATGAGCCCCTACAAGCATCCAGTGACAGAGGATCCTCTAATATTTAGAAAATTACATTTATTGACATTACTGTCATTACTGGGAAGAATGATCAACGTCAATATAGGTGCGCAGGTTCGGTCAACAGAAGGAGTCAGACGTAAGTCTATTTTATTAAATATTTTATCACACTTTGAAAAAAAATAGTCTCCATACACTAAGTCTCTTGCACGGGAGGGGCCTGAAAGAGGGGCATGACTGGGTCACAGTATAATAATACTACTACTAATAATACAATAATAATGCTGTTAACTGTCAATAAAAGTTGTGGATGCAGTAGCAGACAGATGGGGGACACTGAGGTGCGACAGGTTATCCAATAGACGGTCAGGAATGATGGTCTTGAAAGCCTAACTCTACAAATAGCATACCTGCATATGTTTTGGGGCTATCCAGATGCTGCAGGAAGACTGGCCCATTCATCCTACTCATCATCATTTTGAATACTATCAGTGTCGTGACAGCCTCAACACTTGCTTTCTTGCATAATTGAGAGTTATAATGCACTGTTTTTACACATATTCCATCAATGTATGAGTTTGTTGTTGCCATCATTTATCATTATACCTGTCACATGTTCCTTAACTATCAGTAAAACAATTTGGTCATCATAATCAGAAAAACTCAAAACCACCTGTCATATTTTACCATTTTCTACATAAGAATTTTAGAATATTGTGATCAATATCAATATTGTGAAAATCTCTAAAAACATCATGATTCATTATATCATGTCAGTATTTCCTAGTGTTACGCCCTACAATGGAAGTGTATTTTCACATGATTCATTTATAAAAATTAGATTTCAGCTTGCGGGCCATTTGATTTGTTACATTTGCTCATGCTCAAAGTGAATCGTAAGCAAAAATGGAGCACTGAAGTAAAGATATAATGACTTGAATTATATTGTGATAATTATCAATATTGTTTGATATGAAAAAATGTATCACTATAAAACATTTTGCCATATTGCCCTGCCCTAGCTCAGAACCAAGTTAATGTCATCACCAACAGATGTGTTAACTCTATATGCAAACTGCTAAGGGTCCTGGAAGGCGTCAGTCATGTATTTGAAGTACTGAAGTAGAAGTCTTTCAGGATGTTAGGGTAATTGGTTGGTAGTCATTCAGGCAGGAGATCTGCTTTTATAGAATTGGTATGATGATGGAGCTCTTAAAACACGTTGGCACAACAGACTTGTGGTGCTTTTCCATTGGCATACAGGAAGCAAGTCACACCCGACCCATACCTCAAAGACAGAGAGCTAGTAAGCAAGGCCATGTCGGCACCGGCACGGCTCACTTAATTTAACAAGCTGAAAGGGGCGGGGCCATATCGCCACCTATTGTAGTGGAGTCAAACATACTTCGGTCAATAAATCGATTCCCCTCCCGTACATGTATACTGGGACAAGGACAGTAGTTCGATTAACTGGCATAGTTGAGCTAAAACCGTGGCTGTGCATGTAAATGTACTGAGCTAAGCTACACTCTCTGTATCGGTGTCTGGCAGTTTTGACTGCTTTGTTCAGTACATACTTTGCCCTTTTGTAAGCATCATGATCACCACTCCTATAAGCCTCTTCCTTGGCTGCGTGCATTTTCCTGAGCTCATTACAAAACCAGGGTTTGTTACTGTTGTGCATGTAAATAGTCTTTGATGGGATGAAGGTCTCTTCACATGTAAGAGGAAACTGCATCAACATAGTTATTATTTGCAGATTTGAAGGAGTCCCAGTTGACTGAATCCAGACATTCTCTGAAGTCCTCTATGGCAGTATTTCCCAACCTGGTCCTCGGGGACCCCCCAGACAGTTACAAGTGATAAGAGATGCCAGGAGAACACGTACTAGCCAGAAGAATTACATCCCTGCCCCATCGGTGGTTAATGTAAAAACATAGTCTTCCATCTTGGCTTTCTGACTGAGAGTAGGATGGCAACATGCTCTGTGCAGTGATAGGCTGGGAAGCTCCCCCACAGCATTAGGAGAAGTGTCATTTAACCATCCCTCATTTGAAGCAGAAAGCAAATCTAGGCCCTAGTTCCTACCAGCAGTTTCAATCTGTCCCTTTTATTGCTGAGTGGGCGCACAATGGAGGGAAACATGCTGGGGGGTGGGGGGGGGGGGGGGGGGGCAGTGCACACTAGGAGTA
>JAOYFF010000141.1:213132-226173 GCA_025773925.1 Cryptomyrus ogoouensis | reverse complement strand
CTGGAAATTATTTTCAAAGATCTGCAGAGCAGATCCGTCTGCAGCCCTCCCTCTGAACCACTAAAGGAGAAATGCAGTGTGAACATTATTATTTTTAGGCCATGCCTATTTTTAGACAAATACTACATTTTTATAGTAAGAATAAGACAGTTTGCCTGAATGGAAAGGGAAACTTTTGTTACCTGAAGCAGATTACAGTTCAAAGTTTCCATCTGTCATTTTCTACTAACCGCTTATCCAGTGATGATGTTATGTTGATCCAGAGCATAAGCTGGGAAAATGAAACTGGGGAAAAGACCAGTCAGGGCAGCAGGTAAACTGGGTTGGGGCATAGCTGTGACCAGGGACTCAATCAGCCACACTGTGGTCATTTGTCGACAGTGTTACCAGGCAACAAAATGCTCAATAGTCACCCGCATGTGAAGATTTCAACTTTGTGTTCACACACAACGGTATAGCAGCATGATGGGAAATCAGTGGTTTTGCTGGAGGTTCATTAAGCTTATGCAGTCCCTGTCTGGTTAAGGTGTGTGACCAGTGTCTGAGGCATCTATTTCCAGGGTTTGCCCGATCATTTCTGAGCCTTGATGGTGATGTGACAAGCTTAGTCACATGATATTATTGTATGAGAAGAATATGAGTCGCCAAAGAATGAATAAAAGTAGTAAGTTTGCATGTCATTTACCCACAAAACTAACTCGGTTCCTACTGATGAAATCATCTCGCTTATGATTCACTGAGATAAGGTTTTGTCTTACGTTATCTCATTCCTATGTGATGCTTGCGATGGGCTTGTGAGATGACTTACCTGGGAATGACTCAGTTTTCCTGACATCTATGCGTGTCAGGTGCGGTAATGGGGTCGCGTTCCATCTGGATTTCTTCTGAAGTGAAATGACATGGCAGTAATGTTGTAGAGAACAGAAACCTTGGAATGTGTTCACTTTTGCACATTCCATCCTGCTTTCATTTTTAAGACACCCACACACATCAAGACGAGCATGAAGCTTGGGGGGCTGGGCACAGGGTCAGTGATTTATCTGACCCCCCTGGTGTATTTTTTGGTGAGGAGGGGGCTTGCTGAGATGTGGCTACTCTGCAAATAATGGGATTTGAACTAATTACCTCATCACAAGTTTGGAGGCCAAACCTGCCCTCCCTTACTTCCTTGGCCTCACTACTGCTGCATGAGACCAGCCTCTACTGGTGCTATCAGATTCAGTGTGAGCGCTGGCGTTTACTGTTGGCACCTTTCTGTTGCCCGCGGTCAATGACTGAGGATCTCCTTAGCGTGGGGGGTCGAGCTCCACAAAGGTTAATGCAAAACATCTGTTGTAGAAACTGTGACAGATAAATGAAGTGACGTTAAGAAAGGCAGTAGTCCCCCCTAACTCACACATTACAGTCATGTAGCTGGAAACACCAGCTGTAGTCATTTGAATGTTAACTAATAGATGACTGGTTTTAGGGGAAGTCATAGAGTACTACCCAGCTGGATGATCTTGAGGCTTCTCATGTTATGGTGAGCGCCGTGCTGCTGGAAGCCCAGCAATGATCTTGCAAAAGGGGCTGGGTCTATGTGCGCCTGGCTGCTGGTTCGAGGCCGAGGCCCTGCAGCTCGGCCGCTCAGTGCTTTGATCGCATCCTTGAAGCTTGGGCTGAGCGATGCGGTTCAGAGAGAAGCACTTGCTCAGTGCCTTTGATGTAACTAAGATATTGCTCACCGTTAGAGTCTAACCAGCCTGGCAAAAGCGTTTCAGAATGTGGCTCCTAGGTGCTACCAGGGCTGCACTCTCTTAGAGGAAATCCTCTACACAAACAGTAAGGCGTATCGTGTTATCCTGTGCAGCGGTTTCAGTTTCATGTCTCCTTCGCTGCTGTTTTATTTTCATGTGTGAAAACCTCTTCTCATGTGCTGCCGTGACTGACGTCAAAGGCGGCGCCCAAAATGTGTTTGACAGGGTCGAACCCGTGCCGGAGTCTCGCCCAAGGCTGCAGATGCCACACGACATGCGGCGGAAAGCTCGCTTCCTGTCTGAGGGAACTGGCTGAGCACAGGTCTATTGTCAGATGTGGTGCAGATAAACACCCAAGTGTTACATTTTATTATCTGTGCTGGACAAATCATCAAATGGAGAAGCTTAGGGAGATGTTGAAGGTTTCAGCACCCCGGGGGCCTGTCCGTGTCGGTGTCCTCTCTGCCCTTTGGCGCGGCGAGCGCGTCAGCCATTGCTTGGAGAAAGCCTAGCATCGGCTGTCAGCAATCATTTGCAGCACGTGGAAATTTCTTTGAAAAAGAAGACCTGGATTCTTGCACAGAAAGGCTGCGAGCCGCCGAGCTCTAAAACCTACCAGAAAGTTGCAGAAAGTCTGTATTAGCTACCAGGTGAGGCACTAAGGGAGAGGCCCCTTTGTATGCCCGACTTGAAAGCCTGCAGACTTGACCTAAATTCCGGAGCTGTGAGACACTCTGGGAAGCAGTGCATATTCTTATGCATTCAGCAACAAGGCACATAGAACACAGATACATTTAGTACAAAATGGACAAGGTGCCAGACACCACATGTTCCCCAAACGTAGGAGTAACATAGGGTACACTGATTTAAAAGAATGCAGTGCACAAATTGACAGTGGTGGCCCAATGGTTAGGGAAGTATGGTTGTGATTGAGAGGTTGCTGGTTTGAATCTCCAATCAGCAAGGAATCACTGAGTTATCCTGAGCAGGTACTGCTGCCAAGCATTTCTCCCCAGGTGCTACATAGCTGCCCACTACCATGTGACATATGGGTTAAATGCAGAGGACAATGACTTTAAATAGAATACTGAGAAATAGATTCTTAGGGAATATTAATGAAATAAATATTAAGAAAAAAATAAATTAATGGATGGAATGCATGAAATGTCAGTTACTTTATGAACATACTGGATAATCAGGTACAAAAGCAGGCACTTCAGCATCCCAGAAAAGTTTTGCCTAAATATCCTGTCATATGCTGACTTTAGCACAATGCATTCTGGGTCATGTTGGAAGTTCATGGGTCAGAATATATTTGCATGCAGTTTACAAGATGGAAATCGGATTCCGTGATCATTCAGATTTTTGAATCACTTGCGCAAAAAAATGGGGGTTTTTCACTTGGATTGGTCCAGCTATAGCACATAACTATTGCAGACGAAACTTGTGGTTGGCGAGCGGCTCAGCATGTTGTGTGTTTGTGCCTAATGATCGCCGCGGGGAATCCTGTGTTTAGCCCAGTGGACACATCTCCGCTGCTACCCCTCCCGAAAAATGCTTTTCTGCAGCTGGTCAGACACCACGCCGCTTCCGTTCCGGGAAGGTCAGACAGGGCTGCAGCACGAGTGCCCGTTCTCCTGACCGACGCGCAGTTCTTCAGCACGGCTCATACGGTAAATCGCTGACGGGGGGGGGGCAGCTCTGGGGAGTTCTCCGTCACGAAGCTGATGGTCACACACATTCGCTGTTTACAGTAATGATGATGTTGCCCAACAGATACCAGGCTAAAAATATACTGCGCCGATACTACAGAGCTTTTAGCTTTTGTAAAGAATTCTGCTGCAAGCGCAGCACAAATCCCGCACAAGCCGTTTCACTTACTCATTCAGTTTTTCATTCATTTGGTTAATCCATCTCTTTATTTCATTCATTATATTCATTCCACCTTGCTATACTGCGGCTGTACTCATTATTGTTTGGATACACAATGCATATAAGCCCTTGTGTCCAGCCACCGTTTTGCACTTTCAGTTAGTGCTGTTGTGTGCTGCACTGTGGTCCTAAGATAATGTTACTTCATGTCTCTGTATACCTGTATATGGATGGTATGACAATAAAGCCCACTTAACTATTCTGCACAAGTCCATGAACACCAAGGTCATTAGGATGCATTCAGGCATGCGGCTGCTATCTAAATACTGGGGTCAGGCAACCTGCTTGGCTACATTTCAATAGCTGGCATCCAGAAAATACTCTGAGTAGCTGAAGAGCCTCTGGCTTGATGAAATAAGAAGGTTGGGTTGCTCTCCTGGCTTGGGGGGTGCAGTGAGCGGTCTGGGCTTCACGCCAGGACCCGCGATCACGTGCTTTAAGCTTCTCAAGCTGCTGTGAGTATAACTAACCACATATCCGTGGTCTGTGGGAGGAAGCTAGGAGTTACCTGGAGGAAATCCACACTGACACAGGAAGACGACGTCTAAAACGCTACCTAAGGCTATGCTAATTATGTTTGTGATTATCCGTCCATTCATAAGCCAGGACTGGGTAATGGTGTTTGCCTCTAGACCATGCCAGGACACGTAGGGTACAAGGCACAGCGCACAGCACACCCTGGCTGAGATTCTAGTCCATCACATCACAAGTCATATAACATCCATCCATCCATCCATCCAGCTGCTTATCCTGAGCAAGGAGTCATATAACAGTATAAGAGTGTGTTAAGTCCAAAATGTAACTTCTGGAGATTTCATGCTGACTGTATAACATTTTTTTGCTCAATATCCAAAATGCTGAAATACTGAGGTGATTTTCTGAAGCCAAATCAGAATAATCAGAATGGAGCCTCTTATTTCTGTACTTCAAGCAAAGATGGAGCCCGGTAAGTTTGCACATGTTACTTGCAAATTTTGAGTGGTGGGTGTTGGGATACGAGTGAGATGTGAATCTCAGATGTGAGTGAAGGTGTTGGACAGGGTAGTCAGAACACGAGGTCAAACAGCTCTAGCCAAGAAATAGTACTAACTGAGCCAGCAGAGTCCAGGTTTAACAAATTCTCTGTCTGCTGACATGAAAGTGAATCCTCACAGGTAAATACAGGTCAAAATTCCCATGACATCTGCACTTCATAGCACTGTTACTGCACTTTATCAGTCACTTTATCCGTATTTATACATTGTCTAGATTTTCCACTGTCTCGTATAGTTTTTAGTCTCTATGTAATGCAGTGAGCAGAGATTCCGGTGCAGCTGGCGCACATGGCTGTGAGAACCTTCAGTCTAACTCTGCTAATTCTGCTAACTCTACTAAACCCCCTCAGCTTCAAAAAAACCATTACTGTTCCAGTCACCTGCCTTAATGACTACCGCCCTGTAGCACTAACCTCCACTGCAATGAAGTACTTTGAGAGACTGGTGCTATGACGCGTCAAGGACTCCATTCCGGGCAGTTTTGACCCGCTGTATTTGCATTCCTCTACTTTACATCCTCTGAGGTCCCCATTTCACGCACATTTCACACCACCCTGACTCACCAGGAGGATCAATAACTGCCATTCCAGGCTGTTATTTGTGGATTACAGCTCTGCATTTATCACAGTCATCCCCTCTAAGCTGATCCAGAAGCTGTTGGGTCTGGGACTCAGTGCTACTCTGTGCAACTGGGTCCTGGACTTCCTCACCAACAGACCACAGCATGTACGGATTGGCACAGACACTTCCTCCACCCTGACCCCCAACAATGGCACTGGGAAGCGTTTTGATTCCACTGCTGTACTCCTTGTTCACACGTGACTGCGTGGCCGGACACAGCTCCATCACTGTCATTAAGTTTGCTGGCGATTCGTCCATCATGGGCCTAATCGCTGACAGTGATGGCCTACAGAGAGGAGGTGAGACTCCTGGCAGAGTGTTGTCAGGAGAACAACCTCTCTCTTAATGTCAGCAAAACTAAGGAGCTGGTCTTGGATTTCAGGAAACAAGTTGCGGCTCATGCCCTCATCTATGACGAAAGAGGCTCTGCGAAGAGGGTCAGCAGCTTCATGTTCCTTGGGGTCACCATCAGCAATAAAGGCCCAGCAATGCCTTCACTTCCTCTGGCGTCTGAGGAAAAGCCCAGATGCACACCACAGTCCAAAAGGAGCGCTGAGGAATCCATCCTCACAGGTATGGCAGCCGCTCTGCACATGACAAGAAAGCACTACAATGCTCAGGTCATATGCACTCTATTCCCAGCCATGAAGGATATTTACACCATGCGCTGCCTCAGAAAGACAAAGCGCCTCATGACGGACTCTTGCCACTGCCTCTTTTTTCTTTCCTGCCTTCTGGTAGGAGAATCAGGAGAATCCGCACACGCACCGCAACATTCAGGGGCAGCTTTGACCCCACTGCCGTCACACTGTTCATCACACACTGCTGTGACATACAGATACTGTTTTCATGTGCAATAATAATAATGTTTATAATGTGCAATTTATGTTAACAGTGTGTTTACTTTTGCTAACACACAATACAGATGCTAAAGACTGTTTAAAAACACTTCATGTTTGCGCTGTTATGGTCACTCATGATCAGTAGGTCACGTCAATTGTTAGTTGTTTATTGCTTAGTTAATGTTAGTCACTGTAATTAACGTTGCAGCGCTTAGTTAATTGACTAGTCTTTGAATAAGGCCTTCAAGTATGAATTTCATTGTATTTCACACATATGACAATAAAACTTTGAATCCTTTGTAAATGAGTAATCACCACTGGTGACCATGGAATGTCATTGTGGAAGAAGACATAACAACATCTTATAAATGTTATAAATCCTCAAGTTTGCCCACAGCAGAATCAACACATTACAATTGCAATGTTTTGGCCACGGTGAAACACATGGAGTTGCTATGTTACCAAAACTCTATGTTTGTGTTTAAAATACTTTTTAATCTATTTTCAGTGATTTCCAGTCTGTCACAGGGCACATTCACAATTAGGAGACGCCAATCTACACAAACCCTGCATCTTTTAGACACAACCTTTTAAACTCCAATACCTTAATGATAATACTGCATTTGAATGAAATATTATTGATGAAAAAATCTCTCTTAATCCTATAGCAAACACCAAACAAAAGATGTGTTGGGTAGCAGACCATCCGTCAGGCCCCTGGGAGAGAGCGATGGGGCTCCCTAGTGCCCCCCTGTGGTTAATTTCTTTGTTTAATTCATACAACAAAACTGCTTCAGAAACATTTTGTTACAGGAAGCCCATTGTAACCATCTTTTTATACCCTTCTGTTACTACTGGTTCTGTGAGTTGATAGTTACCTCCCTGCCCCTTTAAACAAGTCCAGCACGGCAGCATAATTTATCTGCACAGTATGCTAATATCCCCACACTGCAGAATAAGTACAGCCATTTTCTCATATATAGTTTTATATAACTTTGGTGAAACGGTTTGCTGAGTATCTGTATCGCTTCTGGCGGCCCCCAAAAGGGTTTGTCTGGTGGTAATGGAAATTAAAGTGTCTCATTCTGTCCGATTAAGACATTGCCCCCCCTGCACTGCCCTGGAGCGCTGACCAGCCAGCGGGCAGTCAGGCAGTGGCCCCAGACCTTATTTATAGCTATTAGGATGAGCACCTTAAATAATAAATAGAACATGGTGTTCTTGGTGGCTGGCACAGTGGCTCATTTAGGGGGTATGGCTTGTGAATGCCCCCCCCCATGATGCCAACCATGCATTAGTGAGATTCAAGGCCTCCCTACTGGAGGGGGGAGGTGATGGTGACACCCACCAAACCATCACACACCTGCATTTCTGATAAAACTGAAAGTTTTTTTCAGGCACCTTCTGTCAGTTGCTAAAAGTGAAGTTTTCTTAAAAAAATTTAGACTTCAGTAGCAGATGAAGGGAACGCTTAAGTCAGGGGTGGCCAATCTTATCCGCAAAGGACCGGTGTGTATGCTGGTTTTTGGGATAACCTTTAGGTCAGCTGTTCAATCCCAGGTGTGAGGACTCTTCAGCCAATCAGTCCTCTAATTAGCAATCTAATTAGGGAGTTGCAGCGAAAACCCGCACACACAGCGGCCCTTTGTGGATAAGATTGGCCACCCCTGGCTTAAGTGATGTGTGTGGATGGGTGGATGGATGGCTATGCTAGAGATGATCTGAATTAGACTCAGAGTTCATTATTGTCATTGCATGATTGTACATACAATGCAAATCTGGTTTGTCTCAATAAACACATTATTACATTACACATCAGTCAAGATCACTGACAGCCATGTATGACAGAAGCTAAGGCTTTATTTCGTGAAGCCCATCGAAAAAACAGGGGCAGTGACAGATCCCTGCAGATGCTGCCGTAATAAATAATGGATCATAAATATAAAACTGTCACTTTATCTTCAGTATTTACTTTAGTTACTATCGTTAACATTTCCGCTGATGATCAAGAGGCGGCGACCCGGAGTCCCAGGTCGATCTCGGCTCTTGCAATGAGCCAGGCACGTGACACAGTATAAAAAAATAATAATAATAATACTGTTAATAAATAAATATCTTAAGACATTACAGTAACATGTACACATTGTGTAGAACAGTGTTCGCTCTCCGTTGGCCTCCCTCCTCCGACATGCCTGTGCCCAGTCTCCACCGTGCTTCCAGCACTCGCACGCTCACTTTCTGCCGTCCCCGTATGTCTCCATCCACTCCAGCAGCGAGTCCAGCTCCCCGATGGCTTTCACAGCGCCATCCTGAGGCTCCAGCTGCGGGATGGAGGTGCAGAGTGCCTGTGTTAGACCTGCGGAAGCCAGTTACCGTACAACTATGCGATGCCCGTCCCCCAGATCTAGCTGCAGCACTTACCTTCTCATAGTTGGCTTGGATGGTGGCCAGCCTGGCTTTGCTGTCGGAACCACATTCGCACCGCATCTGTTCCTGCTGAGGGGAGAAGCACAGACAGACAGGAGGTCAATCCAGCGGGTGGGAGCAGGATTCTGGAGCGGTTCACTGAGCTGGACTGTAATGAGGAAATACACCTGCAATTGGCAGTCCAAAATCCAGGGTCTGCCAGCCTTTGTGTGAGCTGACCAATGATGATGATTATTATTATTATTTATTATTATTCAGCATGATGATTATGATTGTAATAATATGAGGAAACAGCCTCTGGCAGACTCAAGTTGCATTTTATTATCCGTCCACAAGAAGGCACTCACACATTTGAGCAGGTCGTTTCTAATACTGAGGAATGAGTTGGCTAAGTTGCTTGTGTTCCTCTTGAACTGGGACTGGTTTCTGGCGTAGCTGCTGAAGACCCTTTCCACGTAGAAGCTGAGCAGCTGCTTCAGGAAGCAGCAGCTCTCCAGAGGCTGTGAGGGAGGCACCATGTCAACATGTTAGACAGTACAAATAAATCCAGACCGCACTTCTTCTAATTGTTTGTTTAACAGACAACTTTCCTATTTCATTACAGAATACAATGTAGAAGGAAATCGAACCTGGAGCTCCTTCATGGTCTGTTTGCTCATGAGCCGTGTGCTGATGTGCTTATCGTCCATGACCTAGGGAAGGACGAATCGTGGGTTATCATGCTCAAGAAATAGTCTGGTGTCACCGAAACTGACGGGGCTTCTGAAGCCATCCTGGGAAGACGTTAGCACTGTGTGAAACGACAAAAAATGTGGACACTGTCAGCAGGAAAGTCCCACGCTGTTTTGCACACACTGTGCTTGTCCCTTTTCAGGGACTTTTTAAGGTCGTGACCCTTTTGGCGGAAACCGCAGTTGGCAAATGAGGACCATCCCGGCCTTGAGCCACTATCATGACGGAAGGCTGACGCGGTGTCCCTCGCCGTACAGTCCCACACCTTTGGAAAGCACACCCCTACGTGGGGCCGCGTACGTGGCTGGGAGCGCCGTGTCCGCCATCTTCCTGAACCTTAAGGCACATGCATGGACTACGGCTGCGATGATGTCACCTCCATGAAAGAAATGCTGTTCAATTCCTCTCTCCTCAGGGTAGCAAGATTTTGTGCTAAAAACAGCAGCAGATGCCTGAAGGCATGCGTCAGCCGCGTGCTTGTAGAGCTTTTGGTCTTCATCTCCTCTTTCTGTTTCCTCGAACTTTGCCAGGTTTATTTATACACGAGTACGTTATACATGAATATATATGTTTTGTTTATACAGTGTGTCCACAACTTACAACCTATGCGACTTTTAAAGTTTTTTTTTTTTTTTTAAATCTATGTATAAATATATTCTTGGCGGCCGTACCTGGGGCAGCAGTGCACTACCGAGTGCAGGATGTGTCCCATATGATAGTTACTGCGAGAAGGATTTGTACATCCAAACCTCAAATGCATCTCCTATTCATTGTCATACTTAAAAGGCATTTATCCTAGTCCAATGTACGTCCATTTTTGACCTGTCTCTCAGAACAGAAACCAGTTATAAGCTGGGGACAGTCTGTCTACATACAGTACTGTGCAAAAGCCTTAGGTTGCTGAAGAAAATTATGTTGGCGTGTAGGTATGATTTTATAACAGTTAAGGTGTGTCAGCTTAACCATTTTAAAACTTTTCCTAAAGTTACCCCAGAATTTGCAGCAACCATCCAATACACCAAAGTATTTTTTGATTTGACTACTACCCCACCATATTTGGCTAATCAGTACCTCCAGTTATTTAACTATTTAATCAATTAGAAGAACTGCTGCTACAGCAAAATCATTGAGCAAGTACATTTTCCCCTGAGAAGAGGTTTGGGATCTGAAGCTGTGTTCTATTCATCCAGCAAGATATTAGTAACCTTTTTTCTAGTATTTGTACTACTGTTCATTTGTATGTATTTTAATGATAACTTATTTTTTCTGGACACATATATCGTTATTAGCTGGGAAAAAAAACCTGTACGTTGCACAGGACTGGGCATCCGTCCAGCTACCAATTCCGTCATCAGGAAAAGTATTGTGGATGCATACGCATGTCAGAAACTGAATTTGCGGCTTTTGCTCTGAACAATAAAGAAAGTCGAACTGCTGAAGTGGCAGGAACAGACATGCCTCATCACTGCTCGGAACCTACCGGAAAGGCGGGCCTAGGCGTGCACCCTGACATATTTGATTAAATAGCGTACTTTTGTGTGTTCTGTCCACGCCCCACTGTTCTTTAAGCTGCTGCTATGGGTAGCTAATCCTGTGGGCGGTCAAAATGAAATGTGTAATATTAGAAGTGATTATGAGTCAGCAATAGAGTAGGCCCTCCGCGCGAATGGTGCTGGCGCCCTCCCTGGTCCAGGAACGGCAGCTCACCACGATCGGCCGCATCTCGGTGAAGTCCCGACGCATCTCGTAGGTGTGGACCGTGACAGCACAGTCGCCGAGGAGTAATAATCTCCCAGCGGCTTGCAGTGGGTGGCCGGCGGTAATCAGGCCCAACAGCAGCAGGGCAGTGGTGGCGTGGAAAGCCCTCGTATCCATAGCAACCTGGGAACGATGAGGAACATCGGTCACCACGGCGACACTCCGCCCCTGGAAATCGACACCTGGGTTACCCCACCCTCTATTATCCCCCCGACCCTGGATAAAACCTGCTTCTCCTTTGAATCCTAAATATCTCATTTAGTACATTACACTTCACTTTCAAAATGTTGATTATTGAAATAATATATTTTGTAAAAGTGCCGTAACAAACAAACGTTAGTCACAAGCATGCTATTCCAAAAAATAATTATCAACAACATCTTTCAATGAGACCTTCACAGATATTCTCATTTTCAATTATTGTCCTCCTGTTTTAAAACAATCAGATACAGATCATGTTTGACCGGCAAGTTCACACTCTTACCTCCTGCCTTTGACTCCTATGAGTTCACACTCAGAAGATGCTCTTATATACCTGTCTGATTCCATGATGACATTCCATGTGTGGAGATGTGGGAATTTTTTAGACGGTACCTGCCTGAAGTTACTAAGGAGGAAGTAAGACTCTTACATTCACTTTCATCCCCTCAGACGCCTACTGTAAGTGGCATTGTACTCATTTAACAATGTTGATTCATACCTGTGTGTTCTTCATATATATTTTTTATCTTTTGATTAGCCACCAGTTGCTTAGAAAAGTCATATTAACCTTAATATTAACCTTAATATAATCTTAGCTAAAACCCTGAAATTAATTAATTGCTGTATTGATTTGAGTATCAGAGACTGAAAGTTTATAAACCACATGTTGCTGGTTCAGTTGTTAAAAGTGATTTAGATGGATTGGAGAATTTGTGACAAGTTCAGCCTGGATTTTATAAATAAACTTTCTCCCCTGGCTCAGTTAGTACTATTTCTTGGCTAGAGCTGTTTGACCTCGTGTTCTGACTACCCTGTCTAACACCTTCACTCACATCTGAGATTCACATCTCACTCGTATCCCAACACCCACCACTCAAAATTTGCCAGTAACATGTGCAAACTTACCGGGCTCCATCTTCGCTTGAAGTACACAAATAAGAAGAGGCTCCATTCTGATTATTCTGATTTGGCTTCAGAGAATCACCTCAGTATTTCAGCATTTTGGATATTGAGCAAAAAAATGTGCAGCATGAAATCTCCAGAAGTTACATTTTGGACTTAACACACTCTTATACTGTTATATGACTCCCTGTTCAGGATAAACAGCTGGATGGATGGATGGATGGATGGTAATACAAATATTAATATTTACGTAAATGGAATAAGAAACATCCAATACAACTAAACATTGTAAAATTGTTTTTCCTTCAAATAGTTTAATAGTTTAATAGGCTTGATTAGGTTTAGCACTGTGTGAAAATTGAAACTAGACATCTTCCAGGAGTTGCTGTGGTGGTTCAGTGGCTTTGCACTGTGGTCTCACGCCTCCAGGGTAGTGGGTTTGCTGGTGCTCCCTGTGTTTGTCTGGGTTTCCTGCTGGCATTCAGGTTTTCTCAAGTCCAAAGATGAACTGGTTTCACTAAATGATGCGTATGATGTAACGCTGTGCCCTGCATTGGACTGGCACTGTCCCAGATGCCTGAGCTTGGTGCCCTGTGTCTCCCACGGTGAGGCTTTGACTCTCATGACCTGACACTGGTTACACAGTTAATGGAAAATGCTGGATGAATTCTGACTTGGAGACGTACCCAGTCCATCTGCCTCAATCCCAGCATATGCAGAATATAATATAATCACTCTGACTGTTTAATGCACCCACAAAACATTCAGCCGATATTCCCATGTGGTGAAATAAGATATACTGAAGATATATTGAAGAGCTCATACACACATTGTGATACTGTGAGTTTGGTGAAG
>JAOYFF010000141.1:184822-199781 GCA_025773925.1 Cryptomyrus ogoouensis | reverse complement strand
GGCAGTTGATTTCAGTTGAGGGGTGGTTCAGTCATAAAACAGGGGCTGCATAGTGCCTCTTGGGGCCTCCTGCTGCTGTCCCTGTCTGGCTGTGCAGACAAGCCCTAGAGGTCCACATCTGGCTGGGTCGTTAACAGATTTATCATAAGACTGGAGGCAGTCATTATCCCACTGCTGGTGCGGCTTCATGGGTTAAATATTCATTGTATAGACCAATCTGATTGGCCATAGATCAGCATGTGACAGGAAGATTCATTCCACATACGGCCTGGCCTCTCTGTGTACCCGACACAGCAAGCCTCTGCTGTAGCTACAGTAACGGATGTTTCCAAAACAAGGCCACAAGACTTGGATTGCATGGACGCCGCGGGCCGCACCGAGGTCAGGTGACGATCCCATTCATTTGGACCCCATTAGGAACCTCACAGGACTGAGCTCTACTGTCTCACACCGCAGATCCCCAAACCCTCAGCCCTCACTGTGACCTGCCTTACACTTAGTTCCACAACAGTTCCGTGTTTCCTTCCTCATTGTTTTTGTTAAAGACATCTTTGCTGTCCTCCCCAAACAAGCCTCTACTCCCCCGACCTCTCTGCCTCACCCCCCCGGTCCAATGGGTTTGCTCACTCTCTTCCTCATCTTATCGTGACACCTTGAATCTGAAACAACATCCAAATATTTAAAAAATTCTTGACAGTTTAAATAGTTAACTTTAGTAAATATCAAGTTTGCTTTTAAAACCTTTGTATGCAGCCGCTAAGCCGTGAAAATGTAAAGTGCAGCAGTCTGTTACAAGGACTTGAAGGGATTAACACCGGTAGCTTTGCCTGCTCAGACTGTGTTGACTTTTCAGCCCCCTTCGCTATTAGCAACAAGCATAGGTGTCCTTGCCAGAAATGTGTCTTCCTGGCCAATAGTGAAGGAGACAGTTTGACATTGGAGGGGGACAGAACTTAATAACATAAAGGCAAAGGTCTATTTATAGGGGGGATGAATGACGCCAAATGAAATACTAGAGGGTACAGGTCTCCTTGGTTCCTACGCCCCTGTTCTGACCCTCATTTAATTAAATTGTAGTCATGCTAAAGAATAGGTCCGGCATTGTTAGCCAGTTTAGCTAGCTTTGAGTTTCACAGCATCTGATAAATGGACCGTTAAGAAGTTATGAGGTCATTTATGTTCTCCTCAATGAATGATCCCAGACATTCCCTCAGACATATGGCCCAAGAATGATAGATAATCGTGTCCCTTGTTAGCTGCCACACTTGACTTTTAGTCATTCTCTACTAGGAGTAACTGGGTCAAATGTTTTTCCATCTTACCTAAATAAATTTGCAGTTGTATAGCTACAGTAGACAGTCATTCATCCATCCATCCTTCTATACATCCATCCATCAATCCTTTATAAAGGGGTCTGAGATCTCTCCTGGGCACCACAGAAGGCAAACCTGCACCCTGGATGTGATGCCCATCCACAGAAGGAAATCTGAATGATGCTGGGCCGAAAAAAACCACTGCTTCCACCAGTAGGGGGTACTGTCTGGACCAGAGGGCAATTAGAGGCAAAATACAATACCATAGCCACAAACCTGCCGCTGAATGATGGAGCTCAAGCACATAATAATATCTTAATAAAAGCAGCTGCAGAGGCGATATTTGTGCAGCAGTGAGTCTCACACAAAGCCAGGGTTGTGGCTGCCTAGGAGGGCGGGACTGGATGATCTGCAGATGTTTAGCTCTGGCTCGCTGGCTGAGTGACAGCTGCCTTGTCAGGAAGGCATCGAGGCTGAGGATTGGAGGACTTGTTTATTTCTATGGCATGCGCTTGTGTGTACGTCAGTGGGTGTGTGTGTGTCTGTGTGTGTCTGCGTGCCAAGGAACCTCAAGCAACACAGAGTAGCTAAAAAGCATGTCTGGACAATAAAACGTGGCGACTCTGTGTTCCAAGAATTACACATTATATACTTTGCATCATGAGGATGTAAGAGACCAGATTGCTGTTTTTTATAAAAACAAACATAATGCACACTACTACTTATAACCTAGCAAACAAAGCTTCCTCTCGTAGCTTTTGTTTTTGTTTGTTAAATGTAAGGATGAGAAGTTTAGATGTTGTATTATCTGGTAAATGATTTATGATACAAAGACTTTTTCATGAGAGAAAAATCAGGTTACATGTCGTTGAAAAAGAATAAGAAAGACAGGTCTGACTTTAGCCCAAACTGATCACATTCCTTGGCGCAGATTTGCTGCTATTTCACTTTTTTCCCTTGCATGAGATCCAAAGTATGTCTGCAGAGTGGATTTTTCCATTGCTCTAATATACTACAGCAGAGCCATAGTGAACTGGCAGAGCCGGACATCCAGTTAAATGAAAACATCTTGGATTTCAGTAGATTTTGGTAATAACAGGCTGCTTATGAATCTTCTATGCAAACATTGTGGGGGGGGGGGGGGTTCTGTTGTTACATTTCAGGTATCTGTATACGTTTTCCGTCTGCTAATCAGTGTAATACAGCAGATAAACATTACAGATCTGAAACAGGAGGGCTGATGTTTTCAATCTCAGTGAAAAAAACTAACATTTCTTGAACATTTCTGCATGAAACACATGATTGATTAATGATGAATGAATATGGGATCAGTATGTAACTAACACCTAGTTTCTGGTTAATTAATACATTAAGTAAGAGTGTACAATTATATTAATTGTGGCCCCTCAAGTAAAATGTTACCAAAATTATTTACAGTATAGCAATAATCTGAGACTGAGAACAGGAAAAGCTGATAAGTAAAGCAGCCACCCGACCCCTGATTATCTTTGTAATACAAATAATACATGGCATGCATGAACTGCTTATTGACAAGTCTGCCTGTTGATTTCTATTACATGTATGTTATGCTTTTGCTAAATAGATGCATTTGCTTCATACATAAATAGCTATATACATTCATACAGCAATGTACACCCTAATGTGAAAAATCCTGAGACTACATCCTTCAATAGTGCTATATAAATATCAGCAGATGCAGTAAAGGTGTGTAAATGTGAAGGAAAATGCAAAAGTCAATGTCTGCATCTTCATTCCATTTCATTCTATTTGCAGCTGGATTTTACATCCCTGCCATCACACTTCATTAAGTCTCAGGAAAGTGGAATAAATGATAGAATTATACAAGTATGATGGTGTCTGTTATGGGTCTCAGTGAGTCAGGTGACCGTCGGATTCCTGATACGCACGGATCTGATCAAGCGCGGTGAAAACATCCCGTCCAGAACGGAGTCGGATCTGTGAACACTATGAATTCTTGTCGCAAAGTTAAATCCCAGCTAAAACTAATCATATTAAGAGACTTTTTAGTGCTGTGGGTGTTTGTGTTTCTCAGTATGCTTTAAAAGAAAAGCAATTCAAAAACTCATCGAAAAACCACTAAATTTGGTCTTTTAACTTTTAAAAGATGTTACTCGGATGAAACGACATGTGCATGAAGCACCGAGCGCAGTGCAGACACACTGGAAGGACAGTGTGCTGGCAGACTCGTTCTATAGAATCGCACAGGTATGGTTTATTGCCTTAGAGAACCAGGTTTACCTCCAAAGTCATAGGATCACTCCCCACCTTAAGCATCCTGGTAAAAAGGAACAAAAATCTGAGCCCCCTACCTGCAGCTGGTACCGGGCCTCCTTAATGAAGTGACAATCTCTCTCTCTCTCCCTCTCTCTCTCTTTCTCTCTCTCTCTGAAAGGCTCCTCAGGTTCTCCCTCCCTCTCTTGTCCTCTGAGTCTCGTTCTCCTCCTCGAGTGGAGCCGTGTGCCTATTGGATCCTTTTTCCTCACAGACCCTTCCTCTGAAGGTCAGCAGTCCTGCCTTCATTGCACGCCCAGGAAGAGCGTGTTAGTTTTAATATGCATGGCCACCCCTCTGCAGCGGGAGGCGATGTGACCGAACCGTGTTTTCAGCCTGGAGTGGGACAGTGATCAGAAGGTGCAGTGCACTGTGCTCCACTCTTGACTGCTCCAGCTGATGAATCGCACGCTCTGGGTTTCTCCAGCCAGGGCACCGTTTCATTGCGGAGGAATGTTCCATCTTGTTGGGGTCTGAGCATGAGGGCACTGAATCTTTTCTCCTAAGCACAGGGGCTTTTTTTGTTTATGAAAATAAGGTCTATTTAGCCCAGACTACCTTAAATCTGGCAAGTTATCTGGCTAAGCAAGTAATCCTGCTTTGTGAAACAGGCCCCTGATTCCATGTCATCTATTGTGTTCCCGCAAGCACTGTGTCCTCATAAACCCTCATAATCCTCTCTGCTCTGCCACAGAGGCCAGGCTAAAAAGAAGACCACTGAGGGTTCTGGGGTGGGACATTATTTCTGCCCAAGCCCCCCCTCATGCTGGGTGAGATCCAATGCCTGATGTTTAAGCACATTAGTGACAAATTCCATTGGGGGCTACAACTAGAGATGTATGAAGGGATGACATGCGCTGAGCTGGTTGCTCAAATACAGAATATATACTCCCATATATTTAAACTCTCATATATATAATGTAAAAAGTTTATATTTATTATATATATATTACAATTTTTATATATACAGCAAACAAAGCAGTTATCTTGGCATTCTGTTAGTAGTTGCATACATTGCTAATCTCTTTTTCACATCTACCCTTCAGCCCCACAACTTCCATCTGACAATAAATCTCATTTAGAGGATTATCCGTGTCCTGTAGTGCCCAGGAAAGACCTACCAGAAAAGCACACAAAGATGTGCGTGTTTTCCAAGACCCCCGTGTCTTGCCTCTTGTCTGACTAATCGCTGGGGGGAGATTACGTTATCCCCAGCACTTTGCTATGAGTCTGAGTTGTGTAGCGATCTCGGTAACATTTTCCATGGCCATCCCCTGTGTCTCTGTTAATTATGCTCCGCTGTTTTTTTTCTGATGGGAAAAGGGGAACCAGCTTCCTGAGAGGCTTTTCTGTCTGGCCGGAATCTGTTTGTCAGAACTAAACAGCAGCTGTTACAAGGTGGAAACCATCACCACCATTTTGCATTTGTTACCGCATAAACCATCGATCATGTATTTCCATGGCAAGCTCAGCGCTTTTCCCCCAAACAGCAAGCAGCATTAGTGATGCAACAATTCAAGCTGCGTGTGATGTTTGCATCCAGGATGTTGCCATGTTTCAATCATAAATAGTTATTGTTACACACTCAGTTTTTCCAACATCTTAGCCAGGGTTAAGTGTCATCCTACAGTCAAACAACTCTTCTGATTCACTAAATGCTTTTTGCTTAATCCATCCATCCATCCATTCATCCATCCCACTTATCAAGTGTGGAGTTATGGGGGTCTGGTACCTATCCCATGAAGCACAAGGCATGGGGCAGCTTCATTGAGACGCCAATATTTTTTGCATAATAATTTTTTGATAACAGTTCTATGATTGCCACGTCTATAAGAACCTATGAACACATTCATAACACTTCATAATGCATTCATAAAACATTAAAAATGGGCATAATTATTTATAAAAAGGTATAACACATTATAGGCATGTTTATTATGCATTATCACTGCCTTATGAAGCTCTCATCTATAATGCACTATAGATACCTTCATGATTAAGTACAAAGCATCCTTAAGGTTTATACCCACCATTATAATGCATTATGAAGGTATCTATAGTGCATTATAGATGAGAGCTTCCTTGGAGCTTATTAAGTATTATAATCAATACTATAATGCCTTATGACTCTCAATATGACTTTCCTTTATTAATTCTTATACCGACCATCATAATGCCTTATGCAGATATCTACAATGCATTATAGATGACAGCTGTAGTAATGAGTGAATGTTTTTTTCTAAAGGTGCAGTTAGCTTCCACATGAAGCATGTGCCACCTCCAAAGGCGACACACACGTTTGTCCATCCATCCCAGCGGATGTTCTCATCGCTTCCAAAGGGCCATTTCCCACAAATCACCACTCAGAATGTACTGTAAATCAATGCTTACACAGAGTCACTGAGGGAATTCACTTTCCTTTTCACACACTATTCCATGGTGCCTCTGCCCTTCTGTTTTATACCATAGACATTTGCTAGATTAGTTTGTTCCACATGTATGCTAATTGCTCATATGCTAAAAACTGTGAAAGAGCCCTTCATGGATCTCCATTTGTACCCATTGCTGTGCATATCTGTCATTCAGTCTATGCGCCTCACTGTGGGGGTCTGTATAATATCTGATGTGTGTGGCTCAGCAGGCAGGGGCTCTTTGTGGTTGCTGGTTCAAGCCCAGTCTCAGCATGTTTCTGCACACATGAGCAAGGCCCTTAACCCCCAGCTCCCTGGGTGCTGCTGTGGCTGGTCACAGCTTGCTCTCTCCACCCCCCCCTACAGTGTTCAGGTGGGTAATTAGAATAAGGTGTTTGCCATGAAAAGAAGTACATGAAAATGTTTGCACACGAATTAAAACAAAGAGTTGTGTGGAATTTCATAATTCATAATAATTTTTATTTATTAACATAACTTAAATGTAGTACATCGACAACAGTGCATTGAAATAATTTTTGAAGATGCTACTGCTCTCCCCATTAGAAATATCATTGCAAAAATCTATCTAGAAATTGTTACAGCATGACTGTGGAATCCTGTTCTCTTATGTTGTTGGAATGATCTGGAACCTTCCAATTCCCCCAGTTCCAGGGTCGCAGATGTTTTGTTCTGAAGAGCCCAAAAGTGCGGCTGCTGTCGAGGCGGAATAATCTGCTGTACTTTCTGCGGCCCCATGAGTCGTTTACAGCATGAAAGGCTGCAATGATTCAATTGTTCAGGCTTTCTGGCGCCTCCAAGATCGTAGAAAAGTGCTGATTGTAAAATTGCTGATAACAGAAAATCTGCTTTGCTGCACCATTCATTTCTGCAATTATTATTGATGTTTCTTTATGGTACATGTATGAAGGCTTTGCACGGTATTGCACAGTTTTTAACTTATTTAGCTTTACAACAATCAGGATTCTGACTCATCAAAAGATGCGGATGGAGTCCATTTTGGCAAGCAGATGCCTGTCTGCATGTGTGGTCCCAGTGACCAGTGTCCCATGACGAACTATTTGAAAGAAATTTCTGGCACGTACCGGCAAATTGCAGTAACCTTGATACATTTACTGTACTGCCGATTTTGTAGGTATAAACATAACAGTTCTGCCAATTTCACATCGGTCTTAAGATCATAATTAATGTGACAAAATCAAGTGTCACAAACATGTTTGAATGTTCCAGGTAGATCAGGTCCAGGTAGATTAGCAACCTGGTCCATTTAGATCAGCAGCCTGGTCCAGCAGTGCCTGCACCAGGTCTGCACAGTGGGGAAGCTTTTCCCATGGCCTACTCCTCCTCCCCCTCAGCATTTCGCAGGCCTGCTCCAGTGAAGACATCATGCTTTATGTAATGATGATCCCGCTGGGGCCTGCTCCCATACCCACTCCTCTCTCCCTCGGCGGTTCGCTGGTGGGTCACAGGCCTGCTCCAGTGAAGACATCATGCTTTATGTAATGATGATCCCACTGGGGCCTGCTCCCATACCCGCTCCTCTCTCCTTTGGTGTTTCGCTGCTGGGTTGCAGGTCTGCTCCAGTACCCGCTTCTCTCTACCTCTGTGGTTCGCTGCCGGGTTGCAGGCCTGCTCCCGTACCCGCTCCTCTCTCCTTTGGCGTTTCGCTGCTGGGTCGCAGGCCTGCTCCCGTACCCGCTCCTCTCCACTTTATCTGCTCCTGCTTACTCATTCCTCATGTGTTTATGCTTCTCATGAGATCATAAACGGCTTGTCTCCATCAACAAATGAAGGAAACATGGAGTGCTTTTGATAATGCTATTCCAGAGAATTACTCCAATTTGTAATTAATAAATACTTGTGACTTATGGAATAAGAGTCTTATGGTCCTGTCAGTCTAAATATTACAAAAAAATCGAAATTACAAATGTACCGAAAGGCATAGGTTTTGATGTTTTAAGCTAACATATATCTAACATAAGATCACTAGCAGAATGTATGTTGCAATGTTAGACAGGTTTGAAAACAGTCTTCTGATGTAGTGCTCTGAATAAAGGCAATAGCTGATAGACAGGATGAATTTCTCACCATGGAAAAGATTTTTTCAACAGAAAAACACTGAGGACTTCTTCGTGAATAACATCAGTGCTGTACGGAGGAATGAAGATTAAGAAAATAGACTGATGCCGATGACTTCTGAGTGCGGAAAAGATTACAGGCGTCTGGAATGCCAATTGCTCTATAGTTTAATTCATCTTTCTAACTCTGTTTAGACCAAATATGCTATTTGGTAAGAACTTCAGCTTTAGACACAATAAATGACTTCACGCTTGGTTATTTGGGTGTTCTTCACTTGTTACTTGTCATGTAAGCCTTTGATATACGGCCTGCATTATTATTACTATACGTAACCCTTTGACACTCATATTCTGAAGAAATATACACTTTCGATTGTCTACTTGTGTTGACTGAAGTGCTAATCATACCCTGGACAATGAATTGGGGCCATTAATGATGATTTTTAAATTACTGGAATCTCTTTATCAAACAGCAACTTTTGTTAGAGCCATTAATCATTCAAACTTCATTTATTTAGCACCTTTCAAACAACTCAAATGCAACTCAAAGTGCTTTGCTGGTGATTGACACAAGTTTATTAAAAATGCATTTATAAACTTAATTTATATATAATATAAATATCTGACATAAAAGCAGCTTGATGCTGTACTACACTTCGACTCTTGATAAATTGATATAATGAACTGGTAAGTACTTATAAACAAAGGGATCTGACCATTGCGTCTCGTCACCCCAGGGGTCAGAGCAACAGAACAGGTGTCTGCAGCACAGTGCTTCAGGGTATCTGAGGTGACTCACTGCAGACTAAACTAACTATTAACCCAATACAAAACAAAGTGGTCAAAATTCCTTCTTACGAAAGAAAAACTCTCCTCTTCCAGTCCACAGCGGTTGATAGTTGATGGAGGACTTTGGAGAACACTGTCTGGGAGCACCCCGTCTGTTTGTAATTCACAGTTTGAGTCGATCCATTTTGAAAGATGAACTGCAGACTGGGATGACCTCATGGAAGAGTGCGGCCTCATGTTTCTGTCTCATTCAAAATATCCCTACAAGATACCATTCCACTTGGGATGTCCCATGGAAAAGAGGAAAACCGGAATGCCTCTGTCACATGGTCCCGTAATGACTTTACCATCCTTCCTAAATAAACAACATAATTTCTCAGATTTGACAGCATAGGAGCTATAAAGACTGCCATTGACCGCTCGAGGAATAGGTCTATATTAGCTTCAGAATTTTCATTTTGAAGACCTGCCATGGCTTGTGAGTTATCTGTGGACTACCAGAAAAGAAACAGCACATGATTCATCAGCCTGTTTTGTTTGAGGGGATAGCTTACATGATGAGCACGCTTCCCAAATTCTGTGGACAGAATTTCTGTTTGTGTAGCGAATCATAACCTGTAAAACAATGCAATACAAGATACAGAAGCAACTACTGCAGAATCAGCAAATGAACTGTCTTTTAATACGACTGGTGGCATTAAGTGTAAGTGGGTTTAATTATTCTTATCCAGCCTATTTCTGCCTCACACATGGCGAGCATCTGACGCATTCTTGATTAAAGCCATCAGAAGCACTTGCTGGATCCTTCACTGTAGCGTTGATGTTGTGAGCTCTCAAGGAGAGGTAAGCTGACTGCCTCACTTGGCCCATAAATCTGTTTGCCATCCAGGTAGCCTAGCCTGTACGGAATTCATACGTACTATTCGAATGGCCAGTTCACTGTGTACAGTCCTTTGCAAAGGTCTTAGACCATCAAAAAAAGGTTTAAATGATGGTGTTAAACTATGATTAAACTATAATAATATATCTGTCAAAATGTGTCAGCTTAACAATTTCAAAACTTCTGTATTTAGCCCAGTATTTACACTGTCCAATGCACTAATGTGTTTTTTGACTTGACCATTACCCCAACCTTGTTTAGCTAATCAGTGTTTCATTGATTTATTTCATTAATTAAATTCATTATTTCATTGAGCTGATGGTAAAATTTAATGAATACATGGAATGGCTGGGGTGCCCTTAAGCAGAGGTTTGGGAACTGAAGCGACATCCAACTGGATATCAGTAACATTTTGGAGAACAGAAGAAACATTTTTTTATTGTATTACTGTTAATTTGCATATGCTCTAATGTTAATTTGTTTTTTCTAAGCTAATGTATACTTTCAACCTAAAGAGCTTTAAGCTTTTTTTTTTGACTGCCTAAGACTTTTGCACAGTATTGTATGTATTTATCTAACCAGCTGCAATAAAGTTCCTCAGATGGCATGAAAACACACTGCATTTGCTTTTTAATGATTGGGGACTTCAATGCTCACATGGGCAATGACAGTGAGACCTGGAGTGGCGTGATTGGGAGGAACGGCCCCCCCGATCTGAACCTGAGTGGCGTTTTGTTATTGTACTAAAGTGCTCGCCACGGATTGTCCATAATGAACACTATATTGAAACATAAGGGTGTCCATATGTGCACTTGGCACCAGGACACCCTAGGCCACAGTTCAATGATCGACTTTGTGGTCGTCATCAGACTTGTGACTGCATGTATTGGACACTCTCGTGAGTAGAGGGGCCGAGCTGTCAACCAATCACCACCTGGAAGCCGGTCAGGCCTGGCAGGTCCAAGCGTATAGTGAGGGTCTGCTGGGAACATCTGGCGGAATCCTCTGTCGGAAGGAGCTTCAACTCCTACCTCCAGCAGAACTTCGCCCATGTCCCAGGGGAGGTGGGGCGCATTGAGTCCGAATGGGCCATGTTCCACGCCTGCATTGTGGAGGCGGCTGACTGGAGCTGTGGCCATAAGGTAGTCGGTGCCTGTCGTGGCGGCATCATGCTGAAGAAGGAGTCCTATCGGGCCTTCTTGGCCTGTGGGAATCCAGAGGCAGCCGATGAGTACCGGCGGACCAAATGGAATGTGGCTTTGGCGGTCACGGAGGCAAAAACTCTGGTGTGGGAGGAGTTTGGCGAGGCCATGGAGAACAACTTCCAGACGGCTTCGAGGAGATTCTGGTCCACCATCCGGCCGCTCAGGGCAGGAAAGTGGCGCAGCATCAACACTATTTATGGTGGGGATGGTGCGCTGCTGACCTCAGCTCGGGACGTTGTGGGTCGGTGGAAGGAATACTTCAAAGACCTCCTCAATTCCACCAACACGCCTTCCTACGAGGAAGCAGAGACTGGGGACTTGAGGGTGGACTCCCCTATCTCTGGGGCGGAGGTCACTGAGGTGGTTAAAAAACTCCTCGGTGGCCGAGCCCCGGGGTTGGATGAGATCCACCCGGAATTGCTCAAGACTCTGGATGTTGCAGGGCTGTCCTGGTTGAAACACATCTGCGGCATCGCGTGGACATCGGGGGCAGTGCCTCTGGATTGGCAGACCGGGGTGGTGGTCCCCCTCTTCAAGAAAGGGGACCAGAGGGTGTGTTCCAACTATAGGGGGATCACACTCCTCAGCCTCCCTGGTAAGATCTATTCCGGGGTCCTGGTGAGGAGGGTCTGTCGGATTATCGATCCTCGGATTCAGGAGGAGCAGTATGGTTTTCGCCCTGGCTGTGGAACAGTAGACCAGCTCTATACTCTCGGCAGGGTCCTGGATGGTGCGTGGGAGTTTGTCCAACCAGTCTACATGAGTTTTGTGGAGTTTGAGAAGGCATTCGACCGTGTTCCTCAGGGAGTCCTGTGGGGAGTGCTCTGGGAGTATGGAGTGCAGGGCTTCCTTTTAAGGGCTGTTCGGTCCCTGTACAACTGGTGTCAGAGCTTAGTCTCTATTGTTAGCAATAAGTTAGACTCATTTCCGGTAAGGGTGGAACTCCGTCAGGGCTGCTCTTTGTCACCGATTCTGTTCATAACTTTTATGGACAGAATTTCTAGGTGTAGCCAGGGCGTTGAGGGTGTCTGGTTTGGTGACCTCAGGATTAGGGCTTTGCTTTTTGCAGATAATGTGGTTCGGTTGGCTTCATTGGACCGTGACCTTCAGGTCTCACTGGAGCAGTTTGCAGCCGAGTGTGAAGCGGCAGGGATGGGAATCAGCACCTCCAAATTCGAGACCTTGGTCCTCAGCTGGAAAAGGGAAAAGAGTGCTCTCTCCAGGTCAGGGAGGGGGTCCTTCCCCAAGTGGAGGAGTTTAAGTATCTCGAGGTCTTGTTCACGAGTGAGGGAAGGATTGACAGGCGGATCGGTGAGGCATCAGCAGTGATGTGGGCGCTGCATCGGTCTGTCATGGTGAAGAAGGAGCTGAGCCAAAAGGCAAAGCTCTCGATTTACCAGTCGATCTACGTTCCTACCCTCACCTATGGTCATGAACTGTGGATAGTGACTGAAAGGACGAGATTGCAAATACAAGCCGCCAAAATGAGTTTCCTCCGCAGAGTGACTGGGCTCTCCCTTAGAGATAGGGTGAGGAGCTTGGTCATTCAGGAGGGACTCAGAGTGGAGCTACTATTCCTCCCCATCGAGAGTACCCAGATGGCTGCATTATTATGATATCAAACAAATAAATAAACCACCACATATCCCCTAAAATTAGGGTTATTTAATTAAAACATTTGACCATTTGTGATCATGGCCTCTTAAAAGGCCTGGTGAATGGATTTATGTTGAGGTTAAAGTCCTGTCTTTGTAACTGGGATTAACGTTGTCAAAAGACAGAATGCCGCTGTACTTTGTGTCTGAGACGTGCGCCTGAGAGCTCCTGCAAGAAGGCTGAGGTCTAGATTCAACAACCTGTGAGTATAATGGGGTAATGAGGTTGTCACATCCTTCTCTTGCCCATGTCAGGTTTAAGGGTGTTTTGGAAGTATGCAGGACCTGGGCCAGGCTTCCATATCTCAGATGTGTTTTGAAGGAATGAAAATGATCGTCTATGAAAGTCATTTGCTGGAACTGAGAATGTCTTATGTGTTCTTCCACAGTGCAGAACATCGACCAGCCACTGGAAATGGTGACTTGGACATAGCAGAGAATTTCTCAGGCCTTGGCGCAGATGGTCAGACCTGTTTCTATCGTCCCTGAATCCACGTGGTCTCACTCCGTGCTTCATCAAAACACCAGTGTCTCTGTTTTTTCCATATGGTGTGCTCAGAAACTTGTGGCCGGATATGGATGAATCTCCAGGGACTCTCTGGGCAAAAGCATCACTCTGTAGATGTCTACAGATGGTCCATTCACATATGTGCTAGTTAACCTTGCTGTGTCCGCACTCTGAAACAGGGCAACACAATTCAGAGGACAACAAAATAACCAGTAATCAAAACAGCCACCGGCCGGAATGAATCCGAATGTTCTAGATCTCAGTCCACATTAATCATTCACTGTAAACCTATTTACGTCAGAGACCAATTACATAATGTCCCATTTCCTGCATGTTTTATTAGGTTGCATCAAAGTTATGCTTTTCAAAGATTATACTGTATCAACACACTAGCTGAAAAGCTCTATATGGTCTCAAAACAACTGGAAATTACTTACTAACATGATGAAGAGAGCACAACAATAATGCTGATATAGAGAGAAAAATTACAACTCACCCGCTTAACGATGAAATTCACAGCAGAGCCGAGAAGCAGACACGCTGTAAATCATGAAGTGTTTTTGGAGCCCTTTGCCAAGTATGTGTAAGATGTGGCTGTACAAAATGTTTATCTCAGTGGTTCATGGAATAACATGGGTTTTTTACACTGACTTTATAACAGAAACTTTTGCAAATGTCACTTTCATGCCACGCATGGTTCAGCCTTGACATTAATGTCTCTGAAACTATTCAAGAGACAGTATTTTCTGCTGCAAATCATGGTCCTCAGGAGACACATCTACTGTTATCCAGCCTTATGTTTCACCTGCATACATTCAGATAATATGCCCAAAGAAATTTCTGTACCCTCCGGGGTACAGTTTAAATCCCTAAGTGTTTTAAATAACGTGCCAGGTATTGATGCAAATGTAACATTTCTCCCCATCTCTGCCTAGCAAAGGGGACTTACCAACTGTGACATGGTGGATGTGACATACCAACTGTGACCTGGTGGATGTGACATACCAACTGTGACCTGGTGGATGTGACGTACCAACTGTGACCTGGTGGATGTGACTTACCCAGAGGCCTCAGAAGCATTTTGAATGTGGGGGGAGGGGACACACTGGCATAAAACTAATATTTTACGTTAAATGTGGGGGGGTCCAAACAAATAATTATGAAATGTGAGGGGGACATGTCCCCCTCAGATTTAATGGCGGCGACACCCATGGACTTACCAACTGTGATCTGGTGGATGTGACTTACCAACTGTGCCCTGGTGGATGTGATTTACCAACTGTGATCTTGTGGATGTGACTTACCAATTGTGCCCTGGTGGATGTGATTTACCAACTGTGATCTTGTGGATGTGACTTACCAACTGTGCCCTGGTGGATGTGACTTACCAACTGTGCCCTGGTGAATGTGACTTACCAACTGTGATCTGGTGGTTGTGACTTACCAACTGTGCCCTGGTGAATGTGACTTACCAACTGTGATCTGGTGGATGTGACTTGCCAACTGTGATCTGGTGAATGTGACTTACCAACTGTGATCTGGTGGATGTGACTTACCAACTGTGCCCTGGTGGATGTGACTTACCAACTGTGTCCTGGTGGATGTGACTTACCAACTATGATCTGGTGGATGTGACTTACCAACTGTGCCCTGGTGGATGTGACTTACCAACTGTGATCTGGTGGATGACTTACCAACTGTGATCTGGTGGATGTGACTTACCAACTGTGCCCTGGTGAATGTGACTTACCAACTGTGATCTGGTGGATGTGACTTGCCAACTGTGATC
>JAOYFF010000141.1:163044-180519 GCA_025773925.1 Cryptomyrus ogoouensis | reverse complement strand
CACCTGGGTTTGAACAGCTGACCTACAGGTTATCCCAAAAACCTGCATACACACCAGCCCTTTGTGGATAAGATTGGCCACCCTTGCACTAGACCATCCAGCTGTGAATAGCAAGATTAAAACTGGGAATGGATGTGCTGCAGATACCAGACCACGCATCAAGGTAACATTTCACACCTGTGAAGTCTTCATCACCAATGACCTTCAGTTGGTTTCCTTGAAGAAGTAGCATAGTGAGGTTCTGCAGGTTCTGGAAAGCCCGGGGTGAGATCTTCTGGATTTGGTTGTGTGCTAGCCGGAGCTGCCGGAGGCCATCGGGTAACCCAGTTGGGATCGCCGTCAAGTTGTTGTGATTCATGAACAAGATCTCCAGGTAGGAGAGGTTGGAGAAGGCCGAGTGGGCCACCTGGTCGTTGACTAGCTGGTTGTGGTCAAGGAGGAGCCAGCGCAAATGGGTGGAGTTACTGAAGGCGTTGGCACCAATATCGGAAATGTTGTTTCTCTGCAGGAAGAGGTACTGTGTCCGGGGCGGGAGGCTGGCAGGGAGCTGGTGCCTCCCCCTGTGGTCACAATATATGGCTGAGGGCCATTGGATTGGACAGTCACACTCGGCCGGGCAGACCTGCGGGTTCACGGACCTGAACCAACCGGGCTCAATCCGGCCCCATAGACTCAGGACGCTGGGCTCTCCACGCAGACGGTTGATCCGGAGGGGAATCCCACCATAGTCGTAGTCTGCAGTGGTGGCCTGTGCTGGCCTGATCACCAACAGCACCAGCAGGATGGGCTTGACATCCATGAGGATGGACAGTTGGTCTGGTTCTGACTGTATGCTGGGAACCGTGGGTGATGACGACACTCGTCAAATTCTGCAAATCATGGAAAAATATATAGATAAGTACAATTAATGTCTTAAATGTGAAATTTTACAAGTGCTTGCAAATGGTTGATTATACCCTGTGGAGATGGATTTTTCCAAATTTAATAAGAATTAATGTTCATTATTGTATCGTAGTTTAATGGAACATTGCATTTAATATATATATTCTTTAACTCACTTTAATAGACTGCAAAAGTCAAAGTAAATAGTTTCTCAAAAAATGAAAGATATCTTGTTTTCGACCATAAAACTTAGAGAGTCACAACAACATCCATTAGCATCCCCAGGATATTCATTGCAGTATATTTTATTAGTATTCAACGAAAAAAACAAAAACAAAATATGATATCATATATTCTTCATTCATATTCATATTCTTCCCTCAAGTTCAGTTAATAGATCCTTAAAGGCAGGTTAGTGCTTTATTTACACATATAAACACGTTCCAAGCAGAATTCCACTGTGACTTGCATTCCCCCAAAGCCATGACTGAATAAGCCCTCTCTGCTTGCAGTGTTATCCTCATCAAAAGTGTCGGCATACCTGTATCCGTGGCCTGTGAACAAACGCGGGGAGCGCACTGTCCCTGTCCTCAGCCCCCTTCTGCAGCAGCCGCCGTCTGTGCATGGGCAACCCGCCGCACTTACAGGAATGTTCCAGATCCGCCGCCCGCCAAAGGCCTGTGCCTCATTGCTCCTGGTGCTTTTTCCACTGCCCCCCCCCCACCCCCCCACACACACACACACACCCACACCATCCTACACCTCATTCTACATCCTGAGAGCCCCGAACATTTGGTGGAAACATGTTTGCCAATCTGGTTCATGAGTATTAAATTAGTAGACTTACGTTAAAGAAAACAGCAGCCCTGTTTGAATTAGGAGCCCATCAAAAGCCTGGCTGTCAGGATAAAGGTCGATTCTGTCCCCACCCATTACCTGAAATATACCCCTTTGAACAGAGTACTTTCAGGAACACATGAGTACATCTGCATTTGATTACTTTCAAAGGAGAGATGGCTGCATTTGCCATCTGATTACTGTTAGGAACAGGTAAGTATCACTAGGTATCTATTCATTCATTCATCTTACAAACTGTCATTGAGTTCAGGATTGTGTGAATAATACACCTGTACATGTACTGGGAGAGTATGCACAGTAGGCACACACTCAAGTACCCACTGAGGGCAATTTGGAGATGCCAATTAGTCTCACTGCAAGCCTACAGGAGTAAAGCAGAGTGGACAGGAGAGCATGCAGACAAGCAAGTAATCATTTCATTCGCCAAGTACTGATGGTGGAACCAGTTTGTTAGGGTACGGGTGGTGTCAAATAAAACCTACTGTCAAAATTCAACACACAAAACAATGAACTGAAAATAAAAATAAAGGTGGAGATAGAAACAAAAATGTACAAATACTAAACAAAATAAACATTAACATAATAAATAAACATGTAAACATTAAACCAGAAATTGAGTGCAAACAACTGTCCTGTATACTAAGGAATATACAGTATGAATCATACATAAGCAGTATCATCTCCAATTTCTTGTCCACTTAATGTTGCTGTGAACTCCACTGCTTAGCATGACGAATGCAAGAAATAGCCTGAAACAAGACTGAGGCGTGACTGTGCGTGATTCAGATCCAGAGCTCAGCTCACGTCCGTGCGAGGAACACACATCCCCAGCGTGCTGACACAGAGGTGCATGGCATTGTGGGAGTCTGAGCTGCGCGCTTTCATCAGGCTGCTCTCCAACACAAATAATCAGGTGTGAAAAGACGGTTTCCCTCTCTTACGAGAAGCTGCAGCCTCTACCGCATTTTCTGCGGGGTGCGGCTGCCTGCTGTTAAACCTCAGTGTATCAGATTTACTGCGGTGGAAACTACACAGCGGAAAAAAATTGCTGCAGCTTTCAAAATTAAGCCTGCGGATGTCTGTAGGTGTGTCGGCCGCGGCATTAACAAGGATGCTCGCTCTCATTGTGAATGCAAAGTCTCTCTTCACCACCACTCGAACCACACATTTGCGGGGCGGCCCTGAGGTTCGCGGCCCCCTGTTGACCACAAACAGTCACTACACTAAATATTGCATAAATAGGTCCCTTATTTAGGAGATGCTGATGCAGCATGTTTTGCTAACCAGCAAGCTACCATCTTCCGCCTTTACGTTGCATATAGTTTTTGAAACATCTGGGAGAGGGGGTGCAAAATGATTTTTTGTGTGGGGCCACAGAAACCACAAAGCTGGTCCTGCTTATACAAACACCATTAACTCTTCTCATTTCCTGTTTCTACTGATGAATGCTGTACTGTTTTGGTTTAAAACTCCAAACGTTTTAAGTTAAATGTCTGCCTCTTCACAGCACAGTGTCAGCAAAACACAAAACATCAACTGTACACCAGTGTCAAAGCCAGCTGTGTAGCTCTGCGCCGTTTTATGTGAGTGTGTAAATCTGGGCTTGGCGTCACTTGGACAGAGTGACTCGTTAGCTGTGACAGGGGCCTGGGGTCAGCTTTTCTGCTGTTATGAAGTGAGAGGACATTATTTTTTGCGGCATTACGGCAGGCTGTGTAGAGAAACGTCGGCTTCTATGGCTGAAAGCGGCGCCGTGTCAGAGAACCCTGAGAGCCAAGCAGACCCTGTGTCTGTGTGTGGGGGAATGCATCCACCCCCCACCCAAACTCCCCGACAACACGGCTCAGCCAGTGGGGAGGCTCTGGATCCACCCCAAGTCAGTGAATTAGCTCTCGGCTTTGGAGACACGCTGGAAGGGAGGAACAAGGGGTGGAGCTAAAACGTGTGGGCTTGATAATAGCGCCCCCTCACACATAAGCATGGCATGACACTCAGGCCAGTGAAGTCTCTTTGCTTCCCTTTATTATTACTGAAAAATCACAACACAAGTGCTAATCTGTTGCTGTGGTGCAGAGCACTTTATAAATTGTCATGTGACCCTAAACTCATGGTGGCCAACCTTATCCGCAAAGGGCCAGAGTGTACGCAGATTTCTAGGTCAGCTGTTCAAACCCAGGTGTGAGGAACCTTCAGCTAATCATTCCTCTAATTAGCAATCTAATTAGGGAGTCGCAGGAAAAACCCCGGTTACCCAGCAGCCCTTTCTGGATAAGATTGACCTCCCCTGCCCTAAACTAAGATGTTCATTATTTAATATTCATTTTCCTGTCTGTCTCTTTCTTCATATATAAGCCCAAAATTAGAGAAAGAATATGCAAATATTGAATGTGACTTTGGTTCCCTGTGCCAGCTGCGCATAAGGCTAGTTAGTTAGTTAGTTAGTTAGTTGACTCACTCCCTCTGTTATTCATGGCACATGTACAAGTAATCCCAGTAAGTGCACATTTTTCAATGTATCCACATTCTGTAGTATTTTATAAAAATATGCTTTTAAATATTTACAGTCATAAAAGTTATTTATTCATTCAAGTAATTTGTTTGGTCTTTCTCCTCCCTTATATCATAATATCACTGGAGAAACATTACGAAACACTGTAATTCCATCCTTTTCAAAAGGCTACCAATGCCAGCTCAGTGTGACCCTTTCCAATAGGAAAAAAATATTATTTCCTTTGCTATGAAAGACTAAACACTCAGATTTCAGAGATGGTCACCAAAAGATCCTGGAAACACCAGACAACATTAGAAGCAGTTTCTGAGCTGAAGACAGCTGACTGTCAGTTACATTCTTGAAAAAGGAACAAAACGAATAAGTTGGGCTTTCATGATCTTCCTTGGGCAAAAAAAATCTCTTAAATTCTTTTTAGGAGAATTGTGAAAACTATTGCCTGTTAGCTGTTTACCATTCTCCTGGATGGTTCAGAGAGCCATTGTATTTGATATCCTAACTAAAAACAAATGTTAGAGGAAAAAAAACACCCAAACACTACGAGGACACTTGCCGTTCTTACATTAGCAAACTCAACAGAACATTTTATTTTTAATCATGCAGAGTTTCAGTTGATATTTCATTTTTCTGACTCACAAAGTTTTACACCTATGTCGTCCAAAGTTCAAGGCCACCGTTTCCGTGTTATGTGAGCTAGTATAAAATACATGCTCAAAAACTTGACCACGCAGTTTAAACAATGATATTCAAGCAAACAAGCAAACTGCAGAACTCTTTTCTGATTGGTCTGCATGCTGTATGTCGCCTTGATGTTTAATTGTTATGTATTATCATGTTTATTACAAGACCACAATTAATTTTAAGGGAAATCAGATGTGAAACATTAAGCTGTTGAGTGTTTCTTAACCAAACTTAAAAAATTAGCGAAACATGCATTAAAACTGATGATGTTTTGTCCTTTCAGGAAGAAGGATGTCTGTAATTACATACTGCAAAACAAAAGAATGCACATGATTAATTACTTCAGTGTGATTAATCAAAACACGGTCAAACAGTTTGAAGTTTACTCAAACTGAAGGGTTGGGGTTTTGAAAACTTTGGGCTTTGGTATGAAAGTTTTCTTAAAGTCTGGAGAGTAAGTCTGAATAGGTAGCACATGATATTCCAGAAAACACACCCGTCTGTCTATGACTTAATGACTTTTCCATGTAAATGGAGGGAACTGAAGAAACGGCATCTTGTTACTTATGAAACGGACCTTTCAGTATGACCAAATGTTGCCAGGGTGCAAAATCTGACTCATTTGTCTGACTGCACAACCTCAGTCCTGAAAAATGGGGAGAGAGATCAAAATACACATCATGGACACCCACAGACCCCAAAACACGACTGAGTTCTGGGACATATGGGCAGGGGAGGAGCTGCCACATCTTACCAGCCAAAAAGTTGTAGACTTGAATGTCAGCATTGTGCCAAATGTAAACAGCTTTCGGTAACCATGCGCTCCCATACCATATGTTACCCATTCGCCGGTTATGGTCTGCAAAGATCTCATCCTATCCCCTCCCAGGACCCCCACACCCACCGCCCCCAAATCCCACTCTATATCCCGAGAAGGTGGGGGTGAGTTTGCAAAGGATATATTACACCCTGTCATATATTACACACAGTTCAGCAAGGGGTCTTGTGGTCAGTGCTGCAGATTTTTATTACTGTGGGCAACATGCATTTTATAACATTTTTAACATACAAATTCTACGTTCACAGCATGGAAAATTCACACCCACTGTGGATTGTTGTTACATTTATTATCTGAATGCACTCATTTATACGGAGAGATTTACAGGGCTGTCCTGATAGTAAAACAATGCAAACTGCTTATAAAAAAATCCATGCGTGATCATAAATAAAAGATGGAGAATTAGTTTAAAAGCCTTCTAGCAAAATGGTGGAAGTGAATTCAGATGTATGTGCTAAGGCCCAGGGTGAAATCAGCCTGTTACCGATAGCAAACTGGCATCTGGGAAGACACATTGATAAATCGCTCTGGCCGTCTTCCCTGCTGCCGCTCCTGCATGAGGCATACGGAGTGTGGCGTCCCTTACATTTCATACTGCCTCACATCTGTCCAGCTGTGCAGCCGGTCGGTAACCTGGCTGACTTTGATAAGACCAGCTTCAAAAGGCTTTCATCACAAAGAGGAAATCTTAAAGACATTCACTGTAATTGTTGTCATCTGCTGCAGTGAACCTTCTAGATGAAGAAAGGAACAGAAAGAATGTGTTTCTCCAGGGCTGCTCACGTTACGGGGGGCCGTCCGCAACCTGGAATGCAGCTGCCGCTTAAAGCTCCCCCCCCCCATATTATTGCTTGCAGGCCTGAGCGGTTCGGACAATGTCCCGTTATCTGCCTGAGTCCCCATCGCATTGCGGTCCCCGTCGGCATGTCGACAGGAGACGGGATGAAAAAGGAGGATCTTTCTGAATAGCAAACGCCGCATGTCAGCGGCACACTGAACATCCACACCCTGTACTATGGGAGGACTTATTTATACTGTTTCCTTGGAGGGTTTACATAAGTATCCAAATATATTTTTAGAAGCAGAATCAGTTGTATTGTCGCCGAGTTCATCTGCATGCATGACGCATTTAGCATAGTATGTTAGTGCAGTGACAAGAATTTAAACAATACAAATAACACAAAATAAGTATAGAACACTAATGACTCGAGATACAAAACACAAGAATAACATGCTGGAACCTTTTTGCTGCAGTGAGTGCAAACCAGCGGTAGACGAGACTAGGTATTAACTAACTGGCTCTTGTCAATTTCGGTAGGTGATTCACTTTAATTAGAGCCCAAATATTGGGGGTCCAGTTATGTGCAGGACATGCAGGAAACGGGGACCCGCAGAGCTCCTCCTAGCTAGCGAGCTTTTCAGCTGGGGGGTCGAGGGTCTTGGCACTTGTGGTGCGATGGGAGAGACATCTGCTTCATCTTAAGAGACCCCCAAGTCGACCCCGATGGTTAACAATGGAGCCAGTGTGCGGATGCACCTAAAAGACAGTGTGCAGGAGAAAGCAATTGCTGCGCTGCCCCCTGTTGGTCACATATGATACACGGCACTATCCCTTTGAAATCACTGAGCATTGTTGATATCGAGCACTAGATAGAAATACCTATTAAATGCTTATTAAAATAAAAAACAATAAAATGAGCCAATAGCAATCGAGACACATCAGCACGTAGAGACCTCTGGGGGCTGTTAATTAGAAAGCACTTCAGAGCTGTCCGCTGCGGGGGGGCCAAACAGCACCATAAAGAAGCAGCACGGTGCAGAGTTTGCCTGCAGCTCTTTCAGGCCAGATACGCCGACAGGATGTGTGCAGTTCCCACATGTGCACACAGTGTGAGCTGGCAGCCTGTGCCACTGTAACTGATTTCCTGTACAGTGTCCAGCAAAGACTGTAGAACAAGTTTCCCTTATGAATGAGAAAGTCTGATATTTACTTTAAAAGTGCTTAATAAATGTAATACATTCTTGGGCTATCGTACCATATAAGGACATAATACAGTAATAGGACATAATGCAGTACAGTATACCTGAAGGTATTGGAAGCTTCATTTGTTGAAAACATAATTAAGAAATAGTTTCTGTCGTTTTTATTTCTTAATATTCCTTTTTTTTTAACCAGGGAATTACCACTAATAAGAAGCCCTCAGAATCTAAAATGTTCATGAGTGCACCTCAGGTCACATGTGCATTCAGCCGTAGAAAATCATCTTACCAGCTTAATGAAAACAGTGGAATAAGAGTTTGGACAGAAGAGCAGGGAGGACATTCCTCAAACTCAGAGCAGAGCCTAGATCAGGACTCGATTTGATTTAAACCAAGCACCTGGTTTTGCCACATGTAGAAAATGGCTTTTAAAAAGGTTAGTGAACATCACAGACTTTGAAATGGCGCCCAGCTAATGCTGTCAATATCGGTAACTTGCTGACCATTGACACAATCGAATCCATTTCTGACAAATGAAAGCTGAAGTTGAAAACCTTCCCCAATATCCCGCAATTCTCTGGTAAACAGAGCAGCTCTGTCTGTGAGACAGTCCTCGCTAAGCTGAGAAACAGGGCCCCTGCTTTCTCCAAGGTATTTCCATCACCTTGCTTTGGAAATTTAGTCAGAGGAGTTTGAGTGCAGACACAGGGATAGTGTCTTAAATACCTTCTGTCCCAGTTCATTTGAGACCTGAGAAAGAAATATTTCCAGGTGCTTTGACCTCGACATTGAAAACAAGCCTCTGAGCTTCTAAAAAGCATACCAAGAATTCTGAGGGTACCTCAGAGATTCTGAAGTTCAACAATAGTGATGTTTATCTGCTTTGCATAAAATACCTGTAAATTTAGTTTATACCCCCTCTAGGAGCTGTCATTGGATCCAGTTTGCTGTGTGATTCGTGTGACAGCAGGCCAGGAAATGTGAAGTGCTTCCTGATGTTGATGAAGCCATCCTCTAGTGAATGGAGCTTCCTACCGACAAGATCTCACAACAGGAGACTTATGAGCTCAAGTGGAAAAACAGATTTTTTTTTGTTCACATTTTACACCAGACAAATTTAGTCTAAAAACAAACATTGTTTTCTTTAGTTTGGCTTAAAAATCATTGTGCAATTGTGTGAGAAGAGGAATTCTACACTGCACTATAATAATTTATGTTTTTCACAGTTTACATACAACACAATATTATTGAATTGTTTCAAACTGATTAACTGTGTCTGCAGCTTTGTGTCGACAAATGTACACAGGCTGAATTTTTTAGTTTATGTTTCATGTACCCTGTTATTAATTCTTTAGCATTGAGGTATGTCTCATCTGGAAACCTGAAAAATATGAAAGGTTTCAGTTACTCTGTATTTTTTGTATGATTTTTCACGCCGCTGCTGCTGCATTGAGTTCCCCACTAGGGCAGTGTGGGCCAGTTTAGAACCAGCCGGACAAATAACATAAGGTGTGAATGCTCCGCCATTGCGTAAACTGGGCTGCCTCTTGCAGACTGGTCGGTGACCTCAGATAATTATCAGTGTTACACACTCCTACAAAGCAATTCACAGAGCTTACAGCTATGCCCTCCGTCTGGTAGTTTTTGAGAAAGGATTAAGGATGTAATCCTTCCTGGGCCTGTTTTCTGCACTCTTCTGGTTTTTACTTCATCTCAGTGGCCACTATAATGACTGGCATTTGGAAAGGACTGGATAGTGGGTGACATGGACCTAAGCCACTATGGACCGGCCCATTCCAGACTGAGAGACCAGTTGCTCCATTCCCGGTTATAAAACTTATAATAATGAAATAAACTCAGTTGGAAGGATAATTATATTGTATTAATTGAAAGAAAATCCTGGGTGTTTTTTCTATTATAGAACAAGCAGGCTTATTATCTTTTTTCTACAAGTGCAATCATTGAGAAGCATTTGGCAACCATTATTAATGTTTCCATGGAAATTTATTTCAGAAAAATATGAGTGGGTAAACTGAATTGGTCACACACCAAATGGGGAAAAATTACACAAATAATTTGGAAAATGTGCGATACATAAATACTGGTATCCATAATACCCAAGATTAAAATACAGGAATCTGCACTGATAAAAACCAAAACAGATGCCCAACGATTTGCGGCATGAGACATAAATTGTGTTTCGTCACCAGTGTAAAAACCTGCCTGGTGACAGACAGGCAGGGATCAATCCACAAAGGGCAGCACCCTGACACTCAGATAATGAGCACGCTCCTGAGGAACTCGGAGCAACATGTTCTACACATGGCATCCATACCGGAATGGCCCGTGGAGGTATCTCTGTGTGGGAACCCCAAGCTAATGAACACTGAGCCCATGATGGAGGGGGGGGGGGGGGGGGGGGGGGGGGGGAGGGGGCGTGCTGTAATTGGACAAACTACTGGAGGGGGATGGAGGAAACAGCCAAGGGGGAGGTATTTACAAAGTGTTTGCCAGACACAACTGCCCAGTGCAAGCGAGCTATAGCCTTGTGAGACTGGCACGCAAGGGGCTGCCTTCCTCCTCAGGTTGGTGAGCTTTCTGAGAAAGGAACTGGGAATGGGTAACACAGAAGGGGCCTTTGAGAGGATGCTGATTCGAAAGAGAAGCTTTTGCATGCATGTGCATTAATGTGTGTTCATTCATTCCCGTTTGCCCTCTCGTTTCATTGCGCTAGGAGCCTTCACATTGCATGTATTCACAGCCGTGTGTTTCCGCTTATTCATGTTTCCAGCTTCCTTGTTGAATTTCTACCCGGCCAGCTCTTTTTTTCCTGTCTTCTAACATAAAGACCCCTACAGTAAGTATAGGAAAGAAATCCTGTGTGGAGGTTACTGACGAGGCTGTCTCTGTTGCAGCTGCTGCAGTCCTGTTCCATCTTCCCCTTTATACTGACCATGCGGCTTCTCGTGGTCTTCTTGGTGGCCCTCTTTGGCCTGGCATGCTGCCAGAGGCAGGACCCCTTCTTCTGGCTGATGGCCCTGCGCAGCCGGGGTTACGGCCCCGGGGCTCTGCAGGCGGACACCACGGGAGGAGACTGTCCGGCAGTTTGTGACTGTCCACCCAGTTTCCCCGTGGCCATGTACTGCGATGACCGTGGCCTTCAGGAGGTCCCTTACGTGCCATCGCGCATGAAGTATGTCTACCTGCAGTACAACAAGATTACAAGAATCAGGGATGACGCTTTCAGCAATGCCACTCGGCTCGTTTGGGTCATGCTGCACCGGAACCAGCTCAGATCGGACCAGATTAGCAAGAAAGCTTTTGCTAATTTGAACAGCCTGGAGCGGCTCTACCTGGACCACAACAATCTGACCCAGGTGCCAGTAAATTTGCCCGTTTCTATCAGAGACCTCCGGCTGAACAATAACAAGATTTCCAAGATTGAGACGAGCTCCTTTAAAGGAATGGACAACCTCACAGTGCTGTATCTTCACGCCAATGAGATCCAAGATGTTGGCGGGGTCTTGAAGGATCTCACCTCACTGACCCTTCTGGACCTCAGCAACAACCACCTGAAGAAAGTCCCACAGGAGCTACCCAAGATGCTGCATTGACGCTGTTCCCCCCAACTTCCTCAGTGACTTTTCCCAGCTTCAGTATGTCCGGATGTCCCATAATGCACTGACAGACCGTGGAATCCCTCCCAACACCTTCAATGTCAGCGGCCTGGTGGAGCTGGACCTGTCCTTCAACAAGCTGGAGAAGATCCCCCCAGTCAGCACCAGCTTGGAGCACCTCTACCTGCAGGCCAATCACATCAAAGGTACCTCCATCCACTCCCTGTCCTTACTCCTGTTCTAACAGCTGAACGAAGGTAGTGGGAAAAAACATCTCACAAATTCTGTGGTATGACTACATCTACCGCTAGTGCTTGAATATCTCATACGTGTATCAGTGAGTTAACTGGTAAGGCTGTTTTACATGGTTGACATGAAGTAGTTTAGATAGTTTGTATTATTTTAGCAAATATGTAATAAATACATGTAGCATTACTTTAAGCTAGAAATAATGTAATGCTGACTCAGGTCTGAAAACTTTAAAGAGCATTGCATCTAGTGTTGCATCTAATTAATCCAACATAGTTTTATAGAAACCAGCACATACGCGCACACACACCCATGAAATATACACCAGTAGATTTTTTGATCTTTGAAAGCAGCTCTTCTATGGTGTTTGTGAGATCATATTACCCCTGTGTTCACTAATCTGCCTCATTTCATTGATTTAGCAGCGGTATAAATAATACTGCCATAGCTTTCTCAGGTGTAGAAAAACTGAAGTATTTCCAGTTTTTACAGGCATTTCCAAGTAATGCAGCAATGCTTCAGTTCTGCTTGGAGGGTGCGCATTGCAGCAGTCTGTATGCGCATTGCAGCAGTCTGTATGCGCATTGCAGCAGTCTGCACATCACATAACCGGATAAGCAATTTATAGAATTGGCTAATACATTTAATTATTTTATGTTAATCCAAAACTGTGCCCTTAAAAATCATCATCATATAGTAGTAAATAACGCTTAAATATGTTGTATTTAAAGTTAATCATAAAATAGTAAATAGTGAATACAATCATTTTTCTCATATATATATATACACACACACACACACAAATATATATTAACATAAATATATATGTACAAATGTGTGTGTGTGTGTGTGTGGTTATATACTATTCAGCATAGTAACTGATGGCTGTGCTTGGTCCCAGAGTTCTCCCTGAGCAGCTTCTGCAGCATGGTGGACATCATGAACTTCTCCAGGCTGCGGGTCCTGAGACTGGGAGGAAATGAGATCAGCCTGCAGGATATGCCCTCTGAAACGGGCCTGTGCCTACGGCGAGCCTCCACCATCGAGATTTAACGAGCCCCCAGCTGGGGACACAGCAGAAAGCAGCATTCCTCCCCCCTCATACACTAAAACGGCGCACAGCGTCCGTGGCACTGCCTGAATGTGACATTTTTAATGTAACTATACAAGCTATGAAACAAGTTTCCCACCATCAATTTGCACATCTTAAACAAGAACGTGAGGAACACGCTCTCAACTCAGATTTTACCTCTTAATGAGTAACATTAGCCTACAACATGAAATATATTATAGCTGTTATTGCAGAAAGTTTCATTAAACATTTTAATAAGGACTGCTGTTGGTCAAAGCTACCCCTTACAAATCCGAAGAGCGTTACTTCAAATTGCACAACTCACCAAGTGAGAGAGAGAGAAAGACAGAGAAAGAGAAGAGTGAGAGAGAGAGAGAGAGAGAGAGAGACTGTCTTGAATAGGCAAGCCACAGGTACAGGATCTTATAGTCTTATAGACACAGAAAACCCCAAACTCTGGAGGTACATGACAACAGTGCTGCCCACTAGACCACAATGCCAATCCACGCACATCTTTATTTACTATTTGGGAATTTAAGTTAGAATTAAAATGCTGTGAATATTTATTTAAAAAGAAATACAATCATTTATTCATATCTTTATGCCTTAAAAAACAGTAACATGTATCTCTGCCTTTTTGAAGTATGAAATGTATTAATCATGGACTATCTTGTATTAAGGATTAGAGCAATGTATATGTGAGTTTTGTTTATGTAATGCATGTTAGATACATTTTTTAAAACCAGCCTGTACGTCAGAATTGATAGTTTCACTATTGTTCTTTGAACCTGTTATTTTGATTAAGGTTAACATTTTTCTCATGATGTAAATGCATTGTAGTAATTATTCTAATTAAAAGAAAATGGGAATGCATGTTTTAGGATGTTTTTAAGGCTACAGAGTACCACTCTTTCGAATGAATACAAATATGACATCCTCAAACAATATTATAGACTGGATGTTTTGATTGAGGGGGGGTTGGTTGAGAGGACATTGTCCTGAGAGTATAAAGCATGTTTGCTGCATAGGCTATAATTGGTGAGCATTTGATAGGCAGTGTGCCAGCTGTCAGGGATTTACAGTTAGGCTGTTTAAGGTTAGAAAGACAAACAGTTGTTTTGTGACTTGCTTGGTTCACCTGTCTATTCTCTGCAGAGTGCCAATGAAATCACCCATTTCCGTCATGAAGAATCTGGTTTTTCTACATCCATCGAATTGCTTAGGGTTTTAAATTCCTTTCTGCTACTTACAGGAGTGCCTAATGCTCTACTCACGAAATGACAAGTTAAGGTCTTCTTTAACTTCCTGATACTATAGAGAAAATTTCCTTTTAATAGGTGTTGTCTTCTTATAGAAGAATGTGTCAATGTCATTAGCAGTCAGGGCGGTGTGAGGAAGGTGAGGATTGGAGAATAGTTTGCATGTGTCTGGGGAGGTGGTGATCTTGTCATGATAGCTGGTTTTAGCAGCAGTGATTTTGGAAGACAAGGATATGGGATGTCCATCCCTTTATGACCATAGTGTACCCAGCTTCTAATGGCTACTTCCAGCAGGATAGCGCCCCATGTCACAAAGCTCATATCAGACTGGCTTGTTGAACATGACAATGAGCTCATTGTACTCAAATGGCCTCCACAGTCACCAGATCTCAATCCAATAGAGCCCCTTTGGGATGTGGTGGAACGGGAGATTCGCATCATGAAGGTGCAGCTGACAAATGTGCTGTAACTGCGTGATGATATCATATCAACATGAACCAAAGTCTCTGCGGAATGTTCCAAGCACCTTGTTGAATCTATGCCACAAAGAAAGAAGGCAAAAGGGGGTCCAGACCAGTACTAGCGAGGCATACCTAATAAAGTGGCCAGTGAGTGTATATGTGAGTGGTGCGTGGGTCAGATCAATGCCCATAATTGGAAGGACACTCATGCAAATCCCAGGGTCTTCAGAGTGATTTTGTCACTGGGCTCTTGGATAAGGCCCCTAACCACCAGCTTCCCCAGGGGTTGGTTATCCTTGCTTTCTCAGTTGTATTTTCCTTTGTATGAAAGCATCTGTTACATGAGCAAAATGTAATTATATATCATTGGAGAGCCAGGTTAGAGGGTACTGGGTGTTCTGGTCTGGAGGGGAGGGAACAGAGGACAGAGGGGGAGAGGAAACAAAGGTCTGAGTGAATTAAATAAGTAGTGATCAAAGACATGGGTTACTGCATTGAGCAAAGAGAGACCAGGCAGCTGCTGAAAATGAGCAAGTCCCGTCCCCAGTTGACCACATGTGGGAGAAAGAGGTGATGATGGACCAGGCAGCAGATGTCCTCAGGATAGCCTCAGAGTAATGAGAGGGTGGCCAAGTCTGGGATGAAGTCAGCCTTGTTGTCTGTATACTGGCTGTTCCATAGTCATGCTTTTCCTCTTGGATCACTTGACGAAGGGTGTGGTCTAAGGTGTTATGATGCTTAAGGCATACGGATTACAAAAGCTTGTTTTGTCATGGAATCAGGGGAGGAACGGTTGCTTAAACCACCTGATCCCTTTGTGTCATGGGCTAAAAGAGTTCAGGTAGCACAGCTGAAGGTTAAATGCAAATTGCCAGGTTCACACTGACGGAGCAATTGTGACCAATTAGTTGTGTCTACACAAACAGGTGATATAAAAGCCCTATGAGTTAAACAACCTTACTAGCGCAAGTAGCTGAACTGTGTAAGATTAAACCACCCTGAAACTGGCTCCAGAGAATTCTGAGAACAAAGAAACAGTATTGTTCAGCCTTAGGATTAGTCTTTTCAAGAAGGATTGCAACAGAGGAGCTATATATATGGTTTGCAATCCCACCCTTACATCATGTTGTGAAAGGAGGCATTGGAACGCATCTGGGATGTCTCGGTCAACCTGAAGCCTCATGGTGAAACGTGCTATGCACACATAAGCACTGTCTAGAAGCACAATTCAGCAACCAGTGTAAACTGCACAAAAAAGGAGCTGTTGTGTGCTAACAGTAGATTTATGCACTTAAACCCGCCAAATTTGAGTTTGAATTCGTTGTTTTTCATCGTGAGTAAGGTTGTCTTAGCTTGCTTTTCATACTTTCATACTGAGAATAACCACCTCTGTCTGTTCTCGTGTCCTGAGCTTTCATGTGCTGTTTAGCCCAGTGTTTCCCAACCCAGTCCCCGGGGAACCGTCCAGCCGTCCAGCAGACTAACAGCCCAGGGGAAGCCAAACACGCTCCCCCTGGAGGCATAGAGGCTAAATGGATCACCAGCCCTTTTCCTTCGAAAGAAAAATTAGTTTTTCAGTTATTCATTGAGAGCAACTTGAGAGTTTTGAAATGAGTCTGTAGAAATGAAGGGTGGACAGGGGTAAATAATTCTACTTAATTTTGTTTATGTTTGGGGGGATGCTTAAAATTAAAATGTTTAAACCCTTAACTGTGACAAAATGCTAAATGGTATAGCTAAAAGCATTCCGACGATCTTCTTCTAACCCCATGTTTGTGATCTGCCTTTGAAATGCATCTACGCCATCTACTGGTAAATCAAATATCTGTGGGTAACCCATACAAAGCTGAAAAACAAAGCAATCATAAAGCACCAACATTTGTCACCATTTTTAATAAACAGCAGGAAGGTCAGCACCTCATATTAGTTTACATTAGTTTTGACCTGAATCTGAATCTTGAAAAATATTTGATTAGGGTTTGGAAATGCATCAAAATCAAACTGATAAGTGCTCTCTGCAGATGTGGGTTGTCACTGGTCACATTGCGGGATTTGAACTGATAAAAATAAAAATGAAGGATGCAGAGGGAAAAACCAGCTGAGAGATTATAGAGATAGAAACAAAGTGGACAGAAAGAATGGACTGGGTGTTTTATTCTGCAGTGTGATTGTCACAGATTGGATCGTTACAACTTGGTATGTTTATGAAATGCTGGCAAAGTCACATTATATTATGAACAGAATCATAAGCGTAGTTGCTGATGATTGAATTTACCTGACAAATTTAGGCTAAACCATCTTATGTCAATCTTATAATATTTGTACTTGCATTGGCTGCTGAGTGGTGAGATGACACCGGGAGGTATTAGGGTTAGTTACAGCATTTTCTTCCTGCTGCATTTGTGAAAGTGAGGTGATGGTACCTTTTCACTTTTGTGACGGGGGTGTTTCATGGGGGTGTCTGATGGGCAAAATCAAATCGGTATGGGGATTATTGTATGTTATAATGAAAATTGATATTTTTGTCTTCTGTAGGTTTTATTAATGCATTTAAATAAAATGGTATTTTGGAACTGCACATTTTAGAATTGCTAATAAGGAGTATTTTGTATTAAGAGTGTTAATTGTTTGTTGGGTCACTTGGTCCAAGGGGTGGGGCTCAAGTCTATAAAGAGCCTGTGGAGGCCTACTGGGGTGAGGAGTGTAGTACCTTGTGTATGTTGTTACTGGTGCAGGGTCGACAAGACACAACCTGCTGGGATGATTATTCCTGGTTCACTTTTGCACCTTTCCAGAAAGACTGAATAAAAATGCTCACTCGCACACCTTTGTTGCCAGTGGTTTTCAGAGCCTCTGACCTCTAAGCCATTTGTAACAGCCATTTTGTGATCCTGAAATTCAGTCAATGCACGTGTCTGACAGTTAGGTTCCCTTCAGCATTACTCTCGTGTCTGCCTTACGGAGATTATGTTTATAATGGCAAAAAAAGCAAACCTTAAACTGAAAAGGCAGGTAAACTGAAAATGTGTTAGTAGCAAATATCTATATAGTGATGGCTGAGTGAGATTA
>JAOYFF010000141.1:151197-163034 GCA_025773925.1 Cryptomyrus ogoouensis | reverse complement strand
GGGGAGAAAAAAAATGTGTGTTAATAAAAAATCTCTAACGAGGGGGCGGAGGGGGAGATTAGGGGGAAATTTATACCCCCCCCCCCCCCCCCCCCATCCATCCATCATGCCCTTGAGGAGCAGAAAACAAATGTTCACAATTTTGTCTTTTATATAGAAAACATTTCAGTAGCACAGACCCGCAAACTAGGTAGCTCACGTCTGTGTCACAAGAACAGTGGGGACCCACGTAAAACAATGCTGATGGTTATAAGATGGCAATCATGCCATAGCCAAATATGCATGCTTGCATATACAGTATGTTTATCTGTGGATCCGGAGAAGGTGCAGCGCATGGTGCTGAAAGAGCAGCGACTCATATGCAGAAAAAGCGAGGCGGTGTCACTGCTCAAAGGCGACGAGGGCAAATCGTTCGCGGTTGGAGGTGTGGGCGCGAAGTCATTTTCTGCTATTCAACCCGATGTCAAACTGGCATGCTCCTCCGTGTTTTTAATGTGCTAACGCGGGCAAGTGGCTGCGGCTCAGCGGTATTTGGCAGAAATATCGGTGCGAAGGAATTAAAGACAGAGGCGCCTGCAGAAAAATTTGATTGGAGTGGTAATCAGGGGTCAGTTATATGTGTAGGGGTGGCCGTGCTACAACCGTGCCTCTTTGGTTCTGCTTAGAAAATAAAATGATCCATATTTCATTATTTTTTAGATCGTATTCAGGACTAACATTTAGCGGTTGCTGTCCATTTGGCGATATGTATGGGGATACACAAAGTCTTTTAATTTGTCTTAAACCTCCTGTTGATATGAGTCTTTATCCCCCACCTGTACCCTCAAAAAGTGCTCATCTAATCATTAAATATGAGCAATGGGCTTCGTGCGCATTATTGTAAATACGGTGACACGTTCTTCTTGCGTTGTCATCAACCACATTTTCCTAACCAGCCAGGCTAAAATACGCACTTCCCATGTAAGTGAAACATGCTTTGACAACAGACAATATGAAGTAGTCATAAGATATTATATTCAGCTTAACTTTATTATGATTTGAAACAACTAAAGAAAAATGTAAACTGGACTTGTATGTTGGAATAGATGATTTAGTGATAAAATCAGCCCGGCATTATATATATATATATATATATATAAAATCCATAATGAGTAATGTTAATGAGGTGCCTGATGAAAAGATCTTCAGTTCTCATCCAGTGTAACAGCAGTGCTGTGATTCTGCGGGGTGGGGCAGGTGCCTTAAAAAGAGTTTCCTTCGGCTATTGTCCTGACAAACTACAGTGACCATCCGCAATGACCAAGAGGGGCCTGAACTACTTCTCATACCTTATATTTAAAAATCCCGACACAGAGCGGGTAAGGATGCTCACTCTTTATTTTGTTTTAATAAATAGAACAGGTGCACAGTCAAATAACATGAAGAACCACTTTAATGTGCAACTGTATTTGCTATAATGTATTATATGTTTTTATTTTTTTATTTTTAAAAAAATATATTTTCAATGGTATATGAGTGTTTAAATGTGTGCATGTAAATGTGTCCTGCCATAGACTGCTATCCGGTCGATGTTGTATACTAATATTATTCTATGATAAATAATACTGCATCCATAACACTGTCTGAGTTTTTTTTTATGGTTATCCATTCATGCCAGCTACTAATCTTTGCTCTTGTTTCATACATGTTTCATTATGTTGATATAGTGTAAATGTACTGTGGTCCCCCAACTGTCACACATCACTTCAAACTGCCAAAAACCGCCTCTGAACTTCTGTATTCCAAATCAGCACCCTGATGTTCAGAATGGTGTCTGTCAGAAGAAGGACGACAGCAGCGGCAGAGACGAGAATGTGGAGAGGGGAAACTGGGCGAGCAAGCGGGAGTACATCCTGTCCATGATCGGCTACGCGGTCGGTCTCGGGAACGTCTGGAGGTTCCCCTACCTGGCTTACAGAAACGGGGGAGGTAAACTCCTTCAGGTCATCATGTCTCTGGTATCAGAATATGACCAGGATACGAATGGAAGATGGAAGATGGATGGATGGGTGGATGGATGGATGGATGATAATTTATTGAAACAAACGCATTTTATTTTTACTTGTTTGCTGTGTCATCTGAAAGAGTAACATGTTTGCTCCCTCGATTAGAGGTTTTCAGGATAATTACTTTATTTTAGGATTAAGCTGGTTGCTATCTCTAGTGTACCCTGATATTGCAATGCACTTTCAATACTGTCAATACTATACTGCCCTCCTTATATACATGTGTGCTGATATATTCATTACCCGTTACGATTGTTTAAAGAACTCAACGTTTATACCTTGCCATATTTATATATTTGTTTTATATATTTGTTTTACTGCATTTGTACATTCATTCTTGAAGATATACATAATTGTCTGTTTTATATCAAAAACTTATATATACTTTTAATTATAATGTTATTCTGTTATTTTATTTTTTGTTCTACCATTGTTCTATGTTATTCTATTATTCTATTATTAAAATTGTTGCATCAGCTCAAAGAGTCACAAGACACTCATTATAAAGGTACCTTTGTATACTACCATGACAATGCAGTTGAAATGAATTGAACTGAAAAAAAAGATTAATTGCAGTCCATTAAAGGACAAAGTCTGCTAAAAGTCCTTCTCAGCACGTGTCTCCCTGTAGGGGCCTTCCTCATCCCCTACTTCATCATGCTGATGGTGGCCGGACTGCCCGTCTTCCTCATGGAGTGCTCCCTCGGCCAATTCTGCAGTCAGGGGCCTATCAACGTCTGGATGGCTGTACCCATAATGCAAGGCGGGTGACGAAACTGAACCATGTCATCATAGTGTTCTGCCGTCTTGGTGTGGTTTATATTATATTATTTTAATTGCAGTGTGGCATTCTGTAATTAACATATGTTTTTTTTACAGGTGTGGGGATCACGATGGTGCTGGTGAGCAGTTTAGTAGCAATTTACTACAATGTTATTATAGCCTACAGCATCTACTACATGTTTGCATCCTTCCAATCACCGTTACCCTGGAGCAACTATGCTATTTGGTCAGATGAGAACTGCAGCCTGACCCCTAGAGGTAAACCTACAAGTTACACCAGCTGCGTAAGACAAAGACATATGCCCAGAGCAATGGCGTGTAATCCTGTGTGACACGGTGCAAATCCAAGGGTCTCCTGGTCCTCAGCAGAGACCACAGGTGTTTTGTTAACTCCGATTCATGCACATTACAACCTCAGATGACGGCAGCAGTGTGGTAAACATGATGCGGACGACTGAGCAGAACACCACCTTTCCAGGAGCAAATATCAGCGGTGTACCCGTGCAAAACCCCAGTGAACGATACTGGAAGTAAGTGCCAATTATCCTGCTGTAGTGGTTTTGTGGGATTCGGCTGCAGGGCGTGTTGTAACCAAATCGACTTACAGTACATAGCCCCACTTTTGAAATTACAGCTCTTTTTGATGGGAGCTGTAATATCACACTTTGACGAGTTCCTGGTGGCTACTGCTGACTTTGAAACTATCCATCCATCCTTCCATCCACTCTCTATAACTACTTACCCAATTCTTATGTTTACTCTGCATCTATGCGTTGTTGAAATGATGTTATAAAAAGTGGTTCAGCTATCTTTGTAATTGCATTTGGTAAATGTGCAGTCACCAGATGCAAACTATAAATGCAACCACGGCATTGAGTTGAAGCCCTAATCGTCTAATCGATTCTGTAACTGTTCCTGTTAAAGCTGATCCAGCAGTGAATGAGACCATTTTTCATACGTTACGACCCCAGTCATAGAGACCTAGACTGGACAAACCTTTCACATCACACTAACTTCTGGCCTTTGAAGTTCTTTGAATTTCTTATTTGCCCACATGAAGAAAGTCCCACCTCATCAAGGAAGGGGTCAGCTGTTTTTCCAAGTAAAGCGAAAACGGCTAGTTTAGGAGGGTGTTAATGTCATACTGGAGAACTTTATTTTGGTGTGGACTTGGTTTTAGCTTTGGATTTAAGCTGAGGTTTTAAGGATTTTGTTTATGATGTTGTTACAAACGTGATTTGATTTGTTTCGGTGTTTTTGCCATTTGAATTTTGTATCACTATGTTTTGCTTTAGTTTCATAACACGCAGAGGCGGTGTGTACTTTATTTTCTAACACTTTTTCCCGTGTTTGGCTAGGGAGGGAGTTAGGGAGGTTAGGGTTTGCTTTATATAGGGTAGTCGGTTCACTTCTCTTGTTAGTCGTGCTGTTTTTGACGCTGCCCCATCCTGAAGTCACTTGTGGTTGTGGTTTCTGATATTAACATTATGAAGTAATTGTGCAGGCAGGATATTCATTCAGCAGCTTTATGTTTACACCCTGCCCCCCCCCCCTCAGACACATGCGGGTCATGATGCCATTATAAAAACACTTTGCCCCTGCAGTGAGGTGGTGCTCCAGCGTTCGGGGGGCCTGGGTGAGACTGGAGAGATCGTGTGGCCCCTGGGACTCTGCCTCTTGCTCGCCTGGGTGCTTATTGGTGGAGCCCTTTACAAAGGCATTAAGTCCTCTGGGAAAGTGAGTATTTTACATGGGACACTTTGCAAATACCGACAGAATCATTGTTGGATGACGGCTGGGCTAATCCCCATATGAGAGAAAATGTTGACAATTACTACAAGCAAATTACACTTGCCGTCCTTTTCCATTACAAACCGGGGTGGTGAAGTGATTAGTCATTGTTGACACAACACAGCACAACAACAAAATGTGTCCTCTGAATTAACCCATATGTGACATCATGACATAGCTTGGGGCAGCTAATTCAGCGCCCAGGGTGCAGTGCTTTGGGGGGGGTACCTTGCTGGTCAGGGATTCGAACCAGCATGTCCCCAAGCATTAGGCCGCCACTGCCATAGAAAGTTCTTCTAATTAAAACATTTTTGGAAAAAAAGAGATCCTCAAATCCATGATCTTTTTAGCAAACTCACAGGTCACCAAAACTTCTTCACTGAAGGCATGGATGCAAAGAAAGTTTCACACAGCGGGTGTCACAACTTGATGAAATTAACATTATCATCCAACATTAGATATGAGTTACAAGATTGTTTTTAAATACATTATTATGATGCTAATGTTAGATGCTGGAATCTATGCTGGTTTCAAATGCTATTCAGACCTCCAACAACTTTAAAAGGTTACAAGAACATTGTTTGAGGATGAACTTTGCGATTGGTTGGTATTAAATCTGTACAGTGAAATTGTCCCTCATCTTTGCTACCTGACAGGTGGTATATTTCACTGCAACCTTTCCCTATGTGGTTCTCTTCATACTTTTGGTGAGGGGACTGACTCTGGAGGGAGCCAGAGATGGGATTCAGTACTATATTGGCTCCCAGTCCAATTTGACCAAGCTAATGGAAGCGGAGGTCAGAGAACTTTCATGTATCCTATCTGACACAACTGTAATGTTCATCTATGAGATTTATTAATAGAAAAAATATGTTCTTAATGTATGCTTATGTTGTTTTTATGCTTGTTATGTGCAAAAACCATGTGCAGATCCCCCAAAGACAGGGTTGGCAACTCTCACACATCTGGTGTGACACTCACACTTTCAGACTCTCACGCTCACACAAGAAATCTTATGGCAAATTGTTATTATTCCATTATAAACCTTTAACTAGCTACATCCAAAGCGTTGGGGTATTTGGCCGGCCCTACAGACTATTTACGAGGTAATAAAACTGTTATATACATGTAAATGCGTGTGCAGACTTGTCTCAAATTGATAATCTCACACCGGCCAGCTGACCAAAGTTGGAACTCTGTAAGGAAGGAGTGAAATCATGATGTACAGTAGTCAACTGAAAACTGCAATTTGCAGAGACAATAACCAAAACAAGCAAGGAATCAAACAAATTTGACACTGTAAATGTGACAATCAACTGAGCATGAGTACAGTCTATAAGAATATGAGTAACCAGGTTAAAGGAATGGCCTCATTTTATGGCTGTAACCACACAGTATGCCGAAGCAGGCTGACTGTTTTTTCCGCTCCAGGTGTGGAGAGATGCCGCAACACAGATTTTCTACTCTCTCTCGGTTGCCTGGGGAGGACTGACAGCCCTTTCTTCCTACAACAAGTTCAAGAACAACTGCTACAAGGACTCCATCATCATCTGCTTTACAAACTGTGGCACCAGTATCTTTGCAGGTTTTGCTATCTTCTCCATACTGGGCCACATGGCCCATGTGTACGAGAAGCCAGTGTCTGAAGTTGTTGAGTCAGGTGAGCCCGTCAAGCCCATCTTAGTATGAATGAGGCTCTTTATTTTAACAGAGCCCACCACCATCCTCAGCTGACTAAATGATATGTTTCATGTTTAGTAAATATGGTCTTTTGCTCTTGATTCCTTTTCACACCAGAATGTGTTCCGAAATCACATCTCATAATGTCCAGACGGTCCCCTTGTGTTCTCCTTCTTTCAGATGGTGATACTGTGTACAGGCTGTGTATCTCAGGCTGTGTATCTCAGGCTGTGCCTCTTACTTGAGCTATCTGCTTTCTTGCTCCCTGTGGTATCTTCCTTGCCTTACAAAGGCTCGGTCGCTCAGGATCCGACCTCTAGTCAGAAGTCTCCCCGCAGATGGTTGTTAGTCAGATAAATGGGTGATCATTTATGTCTGTGTGTATTTTTTTACTCTCACTTTCAGTGTATTAAAGTAGGTGCTCCTTTTGTGCGTACAGGCTTTGCCTTGGCTTTTGTTGCCTACCCAGAAGCCCTCTCAAAACTCCCTGTATCTCCATTATGGTCCATCCTCTTCTTCTTTATGCTGCTCACCCTTGGTTTGGACTCACAGTTTGCTAGTATAGGTGAGTTTTTCAGTGTCTGCATTGCTCTGTCAGCATCATCTCTTGCTACATTCACTAATTTATCAATGGTCATTGTAGCAGACCTTTGGAAAGTTCAACCACACATTAATTTAATTAAACTTCAAATGTATCAGGCCTTTGAAAAATCTTAACTTATGGAGCATAATTGTACAGCATTTTTTACATAATTTATGGTATAAATGGATTGTTTTATTTGAGTTAAGGAATACCTAAATAAATTATTTGGATTATATTTATACATTGAAAAATTCCTTTTTTTAAAAAAAAAAACGCTTTAAAACAGTAAATAAAAACGTACATGTGCTCACTAGGTTTAAAATAACTGCATCATATGTTCCACAGAAACTATTACAACTTCCATTCAAGACGCTTTTCCCAGGCTCTTCAGGTCAAAGAGGTTCCACATCACCGTAGCAACCTGTGCCATCCTTTTTCTGATTGGTCTGCCTTGTGTCACCAGAGTAGGTAGAGCAAAAATTATGGGTTGGCTGTTATTCCTCATCAGATGCATGGTTTTCCCTAACAAAAACAATAACATCAGCAATCACAGTAATGAAATGCTATATGTGTACATTTTATCGATAGGTCCTAAGAATTACGGCAGATGTCTAATCTGAGCGTATACTGGGTCTTTTAGGCAGGAATATACTGGGTGAAACTGCTAGACCATTTCTGTGCTGGCTGGATACTGCTGGTCACTGCATTGCTGGAGCTCATTGGATTGTCCTATATCTACGGTGAATTTCCTTTATTTTTAAATGAAACGCAAGTATCTTCCATGTTTTCTGCTCTAAGTCTGTGTCTAATCCCGATCATTTCTGTAGGGGCAAACCGGTTTATCAAAGACATTGAGATGATGATAGGGACTAGGAGCGCCCTCTTCTGGCTGTGGTGGAGAGCCTGCTGGTTATTCATCACTCCATGTGTGCTTTCAGTGAGTTAACCATTTTCATGGCTACATGTGTTGTCTTTTTCATTATTGATTATTCAACAAGTAAATGCAGGGCTTTTTGGATCAATGGTGGTGTTTACCGCCGCTTAAATCACAGATTTGCTTGGAGCCAAAAGAAATAGTCAGTACCCTGGGGGGTGGGGGGGTCCAAAGTGACTTTTTGAGTGGAGCCTCAGAAATATAAACCCACACTTGGTCAGAATGATCTGGCTTGCTTTCAATCTACATGCCCTTCCTCATACAATTCTGCATGGGCTTCCCCAGGTGATTCTGGTTTGGTCATTGTCCAGCTTCACCCCCCCGACCTACGGCTCAGTGGTTTATCCCAGATGGGGCTTGTCCCTTGGGTGGTGCCTCCTTACATTCTGCCTTATTTGGATCCCCATTGTATCTATGTGGAAGCTGTGGAAGGCTGATGGTAGCCTTTGGCAGGTAAGATATGGTTTTATGGCATTACGGTAGGATTATACTAAAATGATGGACTCTGCAGGGATGGGTCAAACTTTTCTCAGCTGTAGAAGAAGAAAACAAAAGAAAATTACCATGCACTTTGTCAATTTCTCTTTAGGGACTTTTTTAAAGGTGTTCCTCAGCTGATTTCTTAGTGGCTAAAGATCTTAACCATGGGTTAAGCATGAAGTGATGCATGTCAGCCCAGTGGCTCAGTGGGTAATGCCTTGTGGGATGGCAGTTTATATCTCACTCGGTTTGTGTGTGGACTTTACATCATCTGTTATGGACTTCTAGCATCATATCTAAGGTGTTCCCCTTCCTTGTGCCCGGTACTGTCTGGAATGAGCCCCCACAATGGCCTTATACTGGATACATGGTTAGATGTATAATAAAAATATAAATAAACAATATTATAATATAAATATAATAATATAAAACAAACAAATCTTACTGAAAACAACCAACAATGTTACATACTTTTTATAGACTAACCTATTGTGATAAATCAGATAGTCATCTGTATGCATTGAGCAGGTGAATACTTTGTCTTTTGTAGCGCTGTAAAGTGGTTTGTACTCCGACGGACAAGTGGGGGCCCTACCTGGAGATCCACCGGACTGAGCGCTACGCACAGCGGCGTGTCCTGCAAATAAGCCCCAGCATTGAGATGTCTGCTCCCTCTGGCGTTAGCAGCACCAGCTGTGGCCTGGCCACTCCATCAGAACCTCTGAACTACAGCACATTATTTTGATTTTTTTCTGTCATCCACCGCTGTCGCTCCCCTGATAACTTGGATGTTTCCATTACCAGATGTTTCCATGTATGGTAGCAGAGGGCAGCTGAAGCATGCTGCTTAAGATCACCCCACTGGCCTGATAGTCCCTGCAACTCACAAAAACAAATGACTCTTTCCAGCAGCCTGCTAGGATCCCCTTGCTGATTTAGATCCTGCCTTCCTCAATGGAATGATGTCACAGTTGTTCTGTACCTTGAGGTCTTGTTGCAATTGATGAAAGCAAAATAGGAACAAATGACTTGTACATAAAATATTCAGCAAGTGTATATTGTATAAAAACATGGGCTCTTAACTATGTGAAAACATTGTTTTTATAAATGTTTCAAATGATATATCTGCTAGAGCAACTTCAATGTTATATCCACTGAATTATTTGCTTGGCCAATTAAAAATATTTTATTTGTACTCATTACAAATATAAATTCACGTAAGTATCAAAGCCCAACAAAATTACAGGTGCCCCCCTCCCGTGGGACCACCACCAGCAGGGGGTGCTGTGGGGGTCCAGTGCTATGTGGATAAGGTGGCAACGAAAGGCAGGGGCCTTGGTGGACCAATCCTCAAAGTTGGCTTTATGAACATGGAACATAACCTCTCAGGTGGGAAAGAAGCCTGAGTTAAATATAGTCAGGATAACCTCAACGCACAGCACAGGCTCAGGAACCAAATTCCTGGAGAGGGGCTGGACTCTATCCAAGAGTTGCCCTGGGTGACAGGTGCAGAGCAGGTGTGAGTCAACTAGACCCGTGTTTTGGTGCCAGTATTTTGGAGTTCACCCCGGTAAACAAGGCCACCTCCCTTCGACTTTGAGTCTAGAAATGTGCTCTGACTGTGGTCTCTGTCTATGCAACGAACGTCAGTTCAGAGTATCTGACCTACTTGGAGACTTTGGGTGGGATTTCTATAAGGGCCCCTTCTTGGGACGCCATTATTCTACTGGGGGCCTTTAATGCTCATATGGGTAATAACAATGAAATCTGGAGGGGTGTGATTAGGAGGAACGGCCAGCCCAATTTGAACAAGGGTGGTGCACTGTTATTGGACTTCTGTGCTAGCTATAGTTCACAGCTTACGGAACACCATGTTTTAACATAAGGCATCTGGCATCAGGATACCTTAGACCTTAGATCATTGATTGATTTTGCAGTTGTATCATCAGATCTGTTACTGTACCTCTTGGATACTCAGGTGAAGAGAGGAGCTAAGCCATCAACTGATCACCACCTGGTGGTGAGTTGAACCAGATGGAGGGAGAATAAATACCAGACTGGCCTGGTAGCCCAAATTACATCCAAATTGGACCATTACTTATTGGTGCTTCACTTTCTTGTCACTGAGTGTATATCTTTGTTTACCTGATGTTTATTTCAGTAAAGATATACTTTATTTGTATTATAAAAAATGAGTACTTATAAATAAGTCATTTTTATGGTGGTCAGATATTTTAAAATCATAAATGGGAATGAGGCTCCGGTCCCCCCGCGACCCCAGTTGGGATTAAGCGGTTATGATGATGGATGGATGGATGGATGGAACTGACCTAATGTCACTTTATTCAGTTTTAAATTTTCTGACGTTAAAATGTTACAAGAATCTGTCTCACTGACATTGAACCCATGAGTTTTGTCTTGTTATGCAAAATAGCAAATATTTTACTTAATTTTTTAGTATTACACTGATATTTTGAATATTATATTGGTACGGTATTAATATATTTGTCGTAGATTTAAGTATGGGTGTTGCATGTTTTTCTGGACAAAAGTTTCAGCTCTGAAATTCAGTTTTTTTTATTTAGCACCAATGTACAGTAGCTCTGATCCCTCATTTGACTGGTAGTATTTAATGCTGTTTGCTTGAATCCAACGACATAATCATTTCAATCATTTGACACAGTAACTCACAGTTACACTTACAATAAAACATACTTTCTTGAAATGAATTCATTTTTGTTAGATTTTTAATTGTAGATCCACACTTTGGACAGGAGCCAAAGACATATATGCAGAATCGAGCATCCAGGGAGGAGTGAGGAGTGGAACTCAAGCTTAAGGCCAGTTGCAGCAGGAGCAGCTGGAGTCAAAGACCAGTCCGGCAGCACAGTGCTGGACATAGGCCTCGCCTTGGCTGCAGTCATAATACTCGTTGTTGTTGGTGGGGTTGGGGTAGAGTCCGTTGGCCTTCCCGGCACAGAAGCCACTGCCTCCACTGCTGCCACCGCCACCCTGTGAGGGAGGGGCCTGTGTGGCTGGGGCCTGGGTAACAGGGGGCCGAGGATTCTGCTGGGCAGAGCAGCCTGGAGGTAGAAAATGAGAAAGGTCAGCATGGATGATGTACCAATGCCTTGAGTACCTTACCTCTCTGTAGAACAGCTAAGATTCTAAACTCCTACAGCATGAGTAAATAGGAAAATATGGGACGTTTACTCTGTCCTGTGCCAAGGCCACTCTTCAGGGTGTTAATCAGAGGATATTGGCCCTGGCCGCAGAAAGTGCCACAGAAGTCATCCAGATCAATAGTCCACAGCATGGCACCCCCAAACTGGTTCTGCTTCAGCCAGTCAACCTGGATAGAATGAGATTAAGAGGAATGGAGTTGTGTTCCCTCCCATCTCTTTAGCAAAATCATATATATAGAGGCATTTTAGACACCAACCTTGATGTTGAAGCTCTTCACATTGTCATAGCCAACCCAGATGTTCTGGGTGTTGTAGGCGTATGGGACCTCCTGGGGTGCATCCCAGGCCTCAGTGGC
>JAOYFF010000141.1:126486-138314 GCA_025773925.1 Cryptomyrus ogoouensis | reverse complement strand
ATGTTAAGTGCATATATATTCCCTTTTTTCTTGAGTCTGTTTGCTCATGCAAAATGAAATGTGATTAATATAGATTACAAATGAATGACATTTAAACCCACCTTATCTCGATGTCTGGCACCAACCACCAAAGAAAATTCCTTGTATGTGTGAACGTACTTGGCAATAAACTCTATTCTGATTATGATTCTGATTAGGTATCAAAAAGATGCTGCTTGATATCAGTTCCATGCAACCCTGTACTAAATAAGATACTGGAAGGATGGAGATGGAGCAACATAGAATGATAATGATTTTCACAGCAATTAATTAGTTAAGCTACTTTTAGGTTATTTTGTATATTTGAACTCTGCTATATGAATTTTGTAACAGACATGTTACTTAGAAACTGAGTTGCCTAGTTATTAACACTGTAGTAAAAAGTCCTGAAACATTATTTTAAAAAAGCTGCAAGATACCTGCACTGAAAATACACACTCATTCAGTAATGCAAAACAGTTTAGTTGATTTTTAACTTCTAACATGCATTCTGTTAATTTCTTTAACTAAATTGCTTCATGGTTGAAACATGGTTGGATAGATTTTTTTGTACGTCATTAGCTCTTTTCGGACGGGATGAGTTTTACCTGGGGGTGTAATGTAATTGATTCAATTACATTGTCCGTAATTTCAATCCAGTCCGAATCTGCCATGTCTGTAATTATTATAAGCCACCAACATAAAGTCCGAATTGTCATCCCAGTAATAACCTATAGCAAACATGAGACGTCCGCCAGACATGTAGATTGTTTCTATATTGCAGCAGTCGGTCAAGGACCATATCTGTATGTCTGCATGATGTGCAAATCAGGTTAAGTATCTGGACATCTGACTATGACCCTTCTTGGAGGTATATATGCTATTAAATATTTGAACTTCTGGCTAGATTTTTTGGATGTCTGTGGACATGCAAGACAGGGGCAGGATCCAATATTGGACATTCAGAAGACGTCATAAAAATCTGTCATAAAACTTTCATTCTGACGATCACCACGGGATGTGAGGGTGGTTCTCAATACCAAGGATGTAAAGATCATACTTGCAGTCTTCAGAAGCGCGGTCTTGCTAACTTGTATCATGGAATTGGTCTTGTTTGAAGATGCAACCAATGCATCCTTTATATTTGGAGTGGGGCAAGAATGCCATCTGAGGATTTTTAATATTCTCTGTACTTCTATTCTTGAGTATTGGAACTGGTTTTTGGCAATGGAAGATGACGTAAAATGGATACAAAAGAGCACAAGTCCAGTCAAGTACGCATATTGAGAAACACCCCCTAAGTCAACTATGGATGTGAGTCACGCATGTGGCAGTGTTGAAAGCCAAATACAAAAGCTAAATACTAACATTAACTAAAAAAGTAACTGAAAGTGAAAACTAACTAAAAGCAAGCCAAATACAAAACACATATATGTCCAGGTCCTGTGAGAGGCTGTCATTGGAAATAGGAAACTGCTCTTAATGCTTTGCCTGGTAAAATAAAGGATAATGAATGACACAACAGGCCAGGGACTGATGGGCTACAAGATAGAGAGGGGAAGCAGGATGGTCAGAGACACCTGCTGGCCAAAACAGGACAAGACTCATAGAAAAGGGTCGGATGGGCACCAACCCTAACATTCAGGAGAAGTCTTTTCAACATCCAACAAGACACTCAAAAGACCTATTTTGGATGCATCGTTGCTCATTTGGGAAGGAGACAGAAATGACATTTATATGCTAAAAATTGAGCTTGAATGAGTCCCAGGTATTCCACGTAAGCCACACCTACAGTCTCTTCTGCGTCAGAGTTTTCACTAAATGCAAAGCAGTACAACACTACTGAGTTCATTTATTTGTAAGATACTGTATGGTTTCTATTGTGTTTGATTAGTATGTTAAAGAGATTTGTCATCTAAGAATGAAAATTCTGTTGCCATTTGCTTTCTAGACATGCTAACTTTGATGCTAACACGAATGGACAGGATTTGATTTACCTCCACTATCTCTGGTAATTTGGAGAAATCACACACGTTTCTTATGTTGTTCAAATGGGCATGAAAAATCATATAACATCCTACATGCAAAACTATCCTAGGTAAAACTGATCCTGCCCAAAAATGGATATTGGAATTTCAACTGTTACAAAAGTAAAATTAATATATTGGCTTACTGTTTTAGAAATGTTGATACTATTAAGTGTTTTCTAAGCAAACATTCCACTGAAGTTAATGTTCTGGAACTTAAGAGCAGTGAAATTTCTCTGCACGTTTATATCATTATATGGGGTAATGAACCTCAAGTGGCTCAAGTAGCCGATTTGGTAACACTTACTTTGAGGGAGCACAAATACTTAGTAGTAGCTCAGTTACTACTGAAGTACAAACCATGAAGAAATATAGTAGCTACTTGAGATAAAAGATGCATCATGATCCAAGAACAAACATGAGATCAGTGTTTCACGTGTGTTATTCTTTATTTGTTCCACCAGTAGTTCCTTCAGAAGTTCACAAAGGTTAACAGCAGGGGTAGGCAACATACTGTTGAATATATACATACTGTTGAATCATTATTATTTGTGGCTAACTTGTTTTTTATGTAAAACACTGTGGAGTGGAGATTGGAGCACCACCTGCTGGTGTTCTGGTGCTAATGCACTCGCTGTATGTGGGTTTTGTGAAGTCTGTTACATTTGTGTCCACATTTTCAATATATTTTTTGATTCTGTCATGTACGACGAAGGATTTAAAGGCAGTCAGTTGGCAAACAAAAGGGGTTTTATTTAATTGAACGGAGGCAGGAAAACAAACGAGACTCGAGGGATCAAAATGAGAAGGCTAGTATGGGGAAGGACGCAGGAGCAACGTCAGTGTCCGGACTGGGGCTGACAAGGTACTTAAATACAAAGACGAATTAGGGGCATCAAGCAACAGGTTTGGCTCATCAGCGCCAATAGAGGGAGGAGACAGGAGGGTCAGGCAGACATGATGTAACAGAAACATTATTTTTATGTTATTAGATTTTCTAAAGCAACCAAAAACTCCCCTATGTAATCTCAGACTTTTAATGATTAATTAACGTATGTCTACAGTTAACACTTCGGACTCAGTCCATACCTGAGAACACATTAACTGTCCATCCATCCACCCATCCTTCTGTCCCTTTCAGGGTTGTGAGGGTGCTGGAGTCTGTCCCAGGCAGTACAGTGCATAAGGCTGGGATCCAATTTGGATGGGATGCCAGTCCTTCTCAGGAAAGGCACACACACACACACACACCCATAAGGGTATATAGGGTACTAATATAAATATAAATTTATAATTATAAATAAATTCAATTTTCTAAACCAACCAATGTTTCAAAATGCTCCCCTAAATTCTTTACGGACGTCTTCTCAGACTAAACTGATCTTAAAAGTTAAAAGCATGCTTAGGCTTAGTCTGCAGTTACTGTGGGGTACATACCGGAGGAGCCATTCATATTCTAGCCTCCTGTCCCGGTCAGGACCCTGGAACCTATGCCAGTCTGAGTCGCAGGGGGCTTGGAGCCTATCCCAGGCAGTACAGAGGGATTCTCCCTTAAAAACATACTAGTCTATCACCAGGTACACACACTTTGGGCAGTTAGCCTTATACTTGCATGTTTGGATAGCAGGAGGACACCAGAGGACAGTGTAAGCTCAACTCACACAAAGAAAATATGCAAACTCTACACTCAGAATACAGAACAGGCGTGGGATGTGAACCCCCATCCATGGTAGACTGCTGCAACAGTGGTACCCATGGGCGAACCTTGCCATCAGAGTCACAGAACCACTCCACTAATGCAACACACTATGCTGTAAAAAGAGATGGACACTAGAGGGTGCCTCTCTGTCTGAAGAGAAAATAAAGACAGCATGTGAGAAATCTGCATATTTTACATGAGGACAGAAGAACAAGGAGCCTCTGCATTGTGTTATTTTTCAAGGCAAAACACACCACTGCCTTGTTTATATCGCACAGATGTAGGTTTTGAGGTAAGGAGTAATATCTGCATTGCAGTGGGAACTTTAAACATAATAGACTAAAGACGTTGACAAACATTCGAAAGGTGAAGTACTTCTGCAAACAAAATCCCCATGTTTTTCTCTAGAAGGACACATAACAGTATTATAAACCAATATGCGAACCCAGTTAAAGATAAAAGTTGCATTCATTTATTTATAAATATTACAGGCATGACACTGTAATTCGACCCCTATCGTACAAATCAATTCAGTAAACCAGAGTGTAAATAAGCAGCTATAAAAAGCAGAACAGTTTCAACTCTGTTTACAATAGTTGCTACAGGTATGAAAATATGATTTTGAATCAGGAACCGGTTTGCATGCACACATTTCCAATGCATGGTTTTACTGTTTATAAAATAATTAAATATTTCTGTAAAACATGCATTTAAACATGGCCAACATAGTATATTTTCCTGCCTTTAATGGGAAATGACATAATTTCCCCACAAAGCAGAATTCTAGCACAATTATAATGATGTGTCTGCGGGCACCTGAAGCATTTCTGTCTTTTCTTTTTTGTCGTTACAAATCAAGTCTTTACAAATCAGTAGTTACAAACTGAACATTCGCAAATTATCTCCCAAATGTCATACACCATCAGTTTAAAACCTCTAAGACAAGGAGTCCTATCAGTCATATTGATTAATAGCAACCTGGGACTTGCACATTAATCTTCAAGATGCTACTGCCGAACACAGATTACTCATAAGCACTGCATGCTAGCCTCCCCCAGACCCCCATAGACACGAAAACACCAAACCTGCGCGTCCTTCACATAACTCACTGTGCAAAAAAGGCACCTGGCTAAAGTACTGTAACCCAAGCATGAGCCCAGTGGGCAGTTCAGTGAAGAGAGGCTGCTGTGTGCACAGGACACTGGGAAAATGACTCTCTTTGGTGTACTGATGAACCAGTGAATCCCAGGAAAAGGCGTAAGTAAAATCTCTCTAAAATCTGAACAAAGACACTTTTGGTTAAGACTTCATGCATAAAACAAAGTAACAGGCTGCTTTAATTAAAGCGGAACTGACACAAAACTCTGAGGTTCTGAAGAAGCGTATTTTACTTCTGCAACATGCTGTCAAGCTCATGAGGGAATCAGACTCTTCTGAGGGGTTTTAAATATAAAAGGCTACAACCAATGGGGATATCGTGTAAGAAGAGAATGCAGCGTCAGCAGAATAATCTGTACACTTGAAATTACAATGTGCTGCTAACTAAGCTCCAATTTCTGGGGGACACTTTAAATGAATCTCAAATATTTGCCAATCGTGATGAGAACAGTAAAGCATTCTTGATCGAATGCTCTGATTTATGTGGTTTACATTTATTGGTGCACTTATATGTATCTAAGCGCATCTTGTGTGTCTTTTGAAATATCTTTGAGGTTAATTTACTATGGGTATAAAATTGCTTTTATAAAGAGGAAATACAAAAATCTCTCTCTGATCCTATGAATCTACGTATCATCGTGAAGAAAAATATATAGGTAGCATTATCTTTCAACTATATTTGAATTATGCACACAGAAATACAAAGAGTGAAGTATCACATGCAACTAATAGGGTAAGATGCACAACACACAATTCCATTTGCAAGTCTTCATGCAAATCTAAACACACAACTGTGAAAATATGAACGTGAACCTATCAGGCTATACCGACTTCCGCCGTGACCGGTGCAGCCTTTGGCAGCTGCCCTGCCCTGGGGAGATTGTGCCACTTATGGGTGATGACTGAGCTGTAGGTTCCCGGGAGCTCCAGGAACCGGCACTTTCCATCCGGTAGGCCACTGAGTTGTAGTAGACAGCGCCGCCCTGGTGGCCATGGCATGAGGGGGTGGGGCTGTCACATGCACCTAGCTGGCTACACATGCACGGGCAAAGGGAGCAGAGGCCCTGAGCTGTAGACCCAGGGTTGTAGGGCTGGGGGATGCCAGGGCTCTCCAGGTCCTCGGTTGGGGAGGGGAGCAGTAGGTTGAGACGGCTGATACCTTCCTCCATGGGCAGGAAGAGGTTGCTGCTACTGCGTCCATCCTCGGCCACACCCAGGGCACCACCCCCACCTCCCTTCCTATCAGACAGCTGCCCCCTCCCCCTGGAGCCATCGGCACGGCTCGCGTCCTCTGAGCTCACGGTAAGGAAGCGAAGAACCACCAAGTTCAGGAAAGCCCCGATGACCGTCAGCCCCACCAGGATGTACAGGAAGCTAAAGGCTACATAAGGCGTCTTCTCCTGCAGGTCCTCCTTCTTCTGGAGAGCCACGAAGTCTCCAAAACCGATGGTAGTGAGGGTAATGAAACAGTAGTAGTAAGAGTGGAAGAAGGTCCAGCCCTCAAAGTGAGAGAAGGCGGCAGCCCCCACGCATAGGGTACCGAGGCAGGACAGGAAGCCCACCAGCACCATGTTGCCCATGGAGACGTTGGTGTTCCTCAGCCCCAGGCAGGCCTTCAGCCTCCGGAGTAGGCAGCGCATGATGGTGTTCATCCGCTCCCCCAGGCTCTGGAACATCACCAGCGTCAGCGGGATGCCCAGCACCGCGTAGAACATGCAGAACACCTTGCCGGCGTCCGTTCCCGGTGCAGCGTGGCCATATCCTGCACAACCACAGCAGGACACAGCTGATGCTAACATAACCTCACTTTGGCACCTTTATTTCACTCCGAATTTTAATTCTAGTTTACACATCTCTGTATGGGTGTGTCTATATTTAACCGGAATGGAGAGCATTTGCGTTCAGTGTGCAGTATATTGTCATTTTAAATATATTCGTATCGCTTATTTGACGCATTTTACCCATTTTACAGTTGGATATTTCCCTTAATCAGTTGTAGTAAAAACACTTCACATAAAGATACACCGGCAAAGCTCATCCATCCATCCATATCCTACACCCTCTTGTACTATAGCAAAACTAATCACAGGGCATATTTATGCTCATCGATCTGTGCTCCCCCAATTTTTGCAGTATTAAGTAAATACTATATGTAAATTACACTAAAAAGACGTACTAAATGGGTCTGTACTGTGACAATAAAGATTCTTATTTTAAGTACAGCATCAACTATCAGCAACATTCAGAAAAAGCGATTTCATTCCCGGTATCTAACAAGTTCTCCGACAGCACTGAAAGCGCACGCCACCCTGGCACGGCGCCTCTCCGACGGCATAGTAAGTGGGTGCCCGCTGCCTGGCACCAGCCCACTTGCCTATGGTGGTGATAACAGTGATGGCAAAGTAAAAAGAGCCGGCGAATTTCCACTGCCTGCCAGCCCGGTGCGGCTCCGCCTGTAGCACCACGCGTTCCAGCTCCCCGTAGTCTTGCTCCGTGAAGCCGTATCTGCGCTTCATGTCGTCGCGTTTGCGCTCCAGCAGCCGCTTTCTGGAGCTCTCCGCCTCGGACTCCAGCGCGTCGAAGACCGCAGCGCCCACCAGCAGGTAGGAAAGCATGCAGAGGATGAGCGACAGCGTCCGGGCGTCCTGCCTCCTCATGGTCGCTGGAGAAGCTGCGCCTCCCGGCACATCTGGGGGATGGCTGAGGAACCGCGGAAAAAAACTCAAGGAAACGTGGGGGAAAACACCTCGCAAATCCACGTATATTCTGTTCGCATGATCCAATATATACGCAAGTGAGTTAATACCTGAACCTAGTACAAAAGCTCAGAAATCTGTGGAAATGAGATTTTACCTCCTTTCCTGACGTTTGACCAGCGGTGTCTCGGCGATTCTTCAGAAATCCACGCCTCTGCAAATTCAGACTTTTTTTTTCTTAGTGTGCAACCTGTGCATCTGCATGCGATCATCTGTTATCCAGAGATGCCAGACATACCTTTCTGACACGGTGACACCGAAGTATATACAGCCGATGCTCCGTCTTGCTGAATTTTATTGGTTTATTTGCGCTTTACTTAACTCTTGTACAACGTACAGTACGACCGGTTACATCACAGCTCATTGTTTGACGCGGGGCTTGTCATTGAGGATCTCTTCAGTAATTGAGGAGTTCTGCGTGTAAGATGCTGATTCAGACCACAGGAAGGTCTGTCACTGCCCAGCACAGGTGGAGTCAGTCCGTCACTTTTAATTACCGTGAAGAAACAGTTAAATCCTTTCGGCAAACATGCACAAATTACAGCGAACGCACAATAATCATTTTCTTACAACACGGGAGATAAAGCACTCCTATTTCCTGATCTAGAAAATTATACTATGGGATTCATTGTACTGTATAAACAAAACAGCACCACGAGTTGCTGAACCAGGTTTCTTAATTTTATGACCAAATATTTCCCAACAAACTATACAATGTGAATATCAGTAATATATTTAATATGGGCAGCACCATGAATGCATGACCAAAGACACTCTCTGTCCCATCGCATGTGACTCTTGCTTTCGTCAATATGCTCCAGGTTCAGCACAACCCTGAACTGGATTAATGCTTGCACTGAAAAATACTACAAAGGAATAATTAAAAAAGACAATTAGCAATGGATTTACACTAGGAGCTTCATCCACTGATCCAACAGTCCCATCTTCAGTCATACTTGGGGGGGGGGGGGACTGGCTCTGAGGGTTAGGATGCTGTGTTTGTAATGAGTAGATCTTTGGTTCAAATCCCTGGGATAGCAAAGTAATTTCTCCACTGAGCCCTTGAGTGAGACCCTTAACATCAGCTGTTACTGGTACAGTCTGACCCTGCCTTCTCAGTTGTATGTTGCTTTTTAATGCTAAATAAATAATATAGTTTCAGCTGGTGCTAGAAGTAACACATATAGCATTTGCATCTCTGTATTTTAAGCGGTGTACCGGAATTAGTAAGATTCTGCACAAAAGGTTACCCACGAGGAGAGTATGTGAGGAGTGTAGTATTTCAGGCTTGCAGCTTATTTTGGACATGTTCTGTACACATTACACAGAAAATTCATGCCCGGCACATTCCGCTGTAATGTAATTAGCTGGGCTCACTGCCCCTGGTCTGCCCTGTTCCTCCTTTTACCTCGTTTTTCTTTTTTACTGCAATGTTACATGCTCTTCTTCAGAGAGTTCACTCATTCTATTTTAGGAGCATCTCTGTGTGTTTATTCCCTGTTGAAGATTAATCGTTAAGAACCTTAACCATCTTAATTGTTTAGTGCGTGAGATGAAAACTCAGCTTATATTCTATTTATAGTTTTTAATATTTACTCCTTTGGGTGACTGGTTAATTGAATGATATGATCACACATCACTGGCTGGGTGGTAAATTACATTATGATGCCATTAGTATGCCATCAAATGCAGAGACATGGTTTCTTTTGGTTGTTAAATTGTCATTTTCCTGTCTTAGCATCACACCTGTGGATGGACTCAGTATTGCTTTAACATTAAAAGATTTTTTAATGCTGTTCAATATCCATACATGCAATTCCTTCTACTTCTACTGTGCAAACAACCAAGGAATTTGTCACATTATTACATTAGAGAGGGTCTTCCTGGTGGAGTGCATCAGGCAAATGAACACAGCAAATGAACACACGGCACAACCTTCAGGGTTCAATGTTTAAACCATTCGGTGAACATGGTCCTTCTGAATGGTTCGGTAGTCTTTGGCAGTGACACGCCCATCTAAATCTAGAAGTAGTGGGCCTGGGGAATGCCATGATATTGCAGCGCAAAACATCACTGAATCACCCCCCTGCTGCACTCTGGGTGCACAACAGTCTTTGGGGCTTTCCACCGTAACTCTCCCGCATGTGGGAAAGACAGTGTCGGGGACTCAGGGGATTCTGGCATGGGGGCAAGGCTTGGTGCAGGCAGGAAGGAAGGTGGACGACCCACTGGCAGCTCCAGGAACACAACAGGGGTTTAAAACAGAGAACAGTAGGAAATACTACAAAACAAAAACAGACCACCAAGGGTCAAAAAGCAAAATGGGGAAAACAAAGACAAACTACAAAGGTCAAGGCAACAAGGAGCAGGCAGGCAGGCAAAAGTCAAACACAGTCAACAAGAACTTCAGCAACATCAACAATGACTCCAGGAGGAACAGAACAGGATCAGGAACTTAAATACAAAACACTAACAAGAGTAATGCAGGACAGGTGAAAACAATTAACATGGGCTGGTAACAGGCAACAGGTGAAACTAATAAAACTAAAATCATGAAACTCAAACTAGGAAACAGAATCTAACTCTAGGCGAATAACAGACAAGTAAACACAACCACGGGCACAAAGCCAGAAACCAAAATCGAATACAAATCAAACACTAGGGAACAAAACTTACAAAAATACAAAAAATGAAGAGGCAAAATTTGAACACACGACTGAAGGGATTACAGGTAGCCACATGCAGCTGTCTGGGGAGCTGGGGAAACAACAGGAAGGACAGGATGGCCAGCGACACCTGCTGGCCAAACGGGGAGAATACACAAAAGACTCGGACAGACAGGTGCAGACTCTGACAGACAGTGAAGGTTGACTCATCAGAGAACAATACACGTTTCATGTTGTCCACAGCCACAGATTTGTGCTGCTGGCATCATTGAAACCAACGTTTGACATTGGCAAGTGGCCAAGGGTTTGGCTATAGGGGCCCCACTATGAATATTGACCCTGTGGAGTTCCTGATGAACAGTATTGGTGGAAACAGGAGAGTCGAGGTGCACATTTAATTCTGCAGTAAGTTGGGCAGCTGTGGTTTGATGTTTTTTGGATAGAATCTGGGTTAGTACCCAGATATCCCTTTCAGTCAGCTTCCTCTTGCATCCACAGTTACTCCCATTGGATGTGGTCCATCCTTCGTGGTGGTATGACGATATTACCCAGGATGCACCACAAAGACTTGCTGTCTTGGTTACAGATGCGCCAGTGAGACACGCAGCAACAAATCCAAAACATGTCCTCTTTTGAACCCTGATATGTCTCCCATCATGTTGTGTGGATTGCGATATATTTTGTACAGCTGTGCTATTGCTCTGCTAATTCAACCTTCACACTCTGCTCTTAAAGATAAAGATAATCTTTATTGTCATTGTCACTTGAACAACGAAATTGAAAATGCAATTCGACTCAATGTGAGGCATAAAAAGAGTAATAAAATATATTAAAAATATACAAATTGCACTGAATATTGCATTGACTATACATATTGCACTGAATATAAAGGCTGCACTGATGAAATAAAAAAATAACCGTTCTGTTTTGCATTAAAAGCCATGATTGCTTTTGGATAAAAACTGTTTTTCAGGCAATTTGTCCTGGTTTTCATAGCTCTGTATCTTTTGCCGGATGGAATGAACAATCGGTGAAGATTGGCCACCAGGCGTCAAAACTCAAACACTATTGACCCGGTGTTTCAGTTTCATAGTCCAGCCCCAGTATGTCCTGCCATAATAGGCATACATACACATTTCTCTGTGTATATAAACCCCTGTGTCCTGTTTTACACTGCCCAGTGTTTTGCACTTTAAATCCTGTGAAAACCTTCCTCCTGTCACTCACTGCCTGTATGTCACACTGCGGTCCTGGGGGAGCCATATTTTATGCCACTGTATACCTGTACATGGATGATGTGATAGCCCACTTGACATCACTTGACTTGTATATTTACATGTGTAAAAGGTCCTGTCCCTGTTCCTGCTGTCACCTCCACGGCTTAGGGCCCTGAAATCTGTCACGGAATTGCAGACCTAGGTCCTCAGTATACACTCACCTAAAGGATTATTAGGAACACCATACTAATACGGTGTTTGACCCCCTTTCACCTTCAGAACTGCCT
>JAOYFF010000141.1:89510-105751 GCA_025773925.1 Cryptomyrus ogoouensis | reverse complement strand
AGGTGTGGCTCATCAGAAGCCAGGTAGGATTGAAAACCGACTGGATAGTAGCTCTCCAGGACCGGAGTTGGAGACCCTTGTTTCAGAGAGTTACAATACTTTAGGTGAACAGCTGGGGAGTGACAGTGTTCATGGGGAGATGGCATCACTGTCAACTATATATAAGACAAAGGCTATTATGTGGCTGTAGGTGACAAAATTATAGTAAGTAAAGGGAAACCCAAACTAGTTGGAGATGCTCTGTCAGAAGGGGCACGCCCATTGGAGGAGAGCTGGGTGGGAGGTGCTGTCAGAAGGGGCACAGAATGAAAACAGCATGGAATGTCATGCATAGAAGACAACTGGTCTGCATCTGCATGGTCTTAGTCTTTTCACAGTATTCTGAAAATGAAAGTAACGTTTTAAGTAAAGGTAATTTAATATACTGACTTGGAAATAAAACAATTACAATATTTGTACATGCTTTAAAGACTAACAAGAATTGGTGCAGTACAACTGACATGTATGAAGCAGTAGTATACTTTGTTTTAAGAATTAAAAACACTTTTCAGTAATAACTCACTTCCCTTATAAATCTAATAAACATCTCTGAAAACATTTAATTGCCACAAAAAGACACCCAGACAGTGCCTTTTCCATTTCAAAAAGAAAGGAAAAAGCTTCACAATAATAACAGGTTACTCACCTCATCTGAGCACACCTCATTCTATGCGACATAGTCTTGGTTGAAAAATACAGAGCACAAAATACTATTTACTTGTTAGCAATTTTTAAGCTTTTAACAAACTGTTAGTGTTCCATACCACATGAAAAAAGAAATGCCAGCTAATATGAGCTGCCTTGTTTTATCTACAGATGAGCAATAAAAATAAATCATCCAAAGCTTCATGTTACAAGTAACTGTTACTTAAAAAGAATTAAAACAGAAATAAATTACAACTTACTACTATCAAGTACTACACTATCATGGAGAAACAGTGCCACCTTTGGGTGATTATTCATTAAACATTTTGTGGATGTTCTGTATCTGGTCAATTCTGAAGTGTCTGTGTGTGTGTGTGTGTGTTTAATTATAGGAATGTTACTATACAGCAACTTAAAATGCTTAATTCAAGTCTGACCTCTTTTGGATTCTGTGATCTATGTTGCACTGTTTTACTATGATAACAAAAAATATGACAAATAGTTTTTGTGTATAGAGAAAATATGCAAATGTAGAGTACCCTCTGGGGTACCATGAAATTTTTTTAATGGTACAAAGACTACCCTTCTGTATTTCCCATAAGAACATGCAATAAAAATGACCCTTAATACAAAACATTTAGAGACAGAGCAATAGTTTGGAAAAACCTTTGCCAAGAATGCAAATGAAGGATGGCCAGACATGTTTTGAACCTGCTACTGTTTCAACGTTAGTGATGTAAATAATACTGATGGCAATAACCGGGGCGATTGACTATGTACATATAAACTGTACAGGCTCATTGCATATTACCCAGATGTGTGAACTAGGGACTTAATTCTGCTTGTCTGGCCGAATGGCATGTGGGCTGCTGGGATCACCATATGGCACTGCAGGGTCAGACACATGACCCAGCTTTATGCGCTTTCCGGTCTGGCCACAAAAGACATTTTGAAACTCCTGTAAGGAGAAGACAGGGTGATAAAGAAACAGAAAAAAGTTCAGGCACATTTAAAACAGATTTTCACAAGTGTTGGCAATTTTTTTCTCAATACCCTGGCACCCAAGTCTATTTCCAAATATCTGCATGGTCCCACGGGCCACATACCTGCTTGAGGCTGTCACCGTAGATCTCCTTGAGATACTTGAGGAAGGCAGTGGTCCACTGCAACGTGGTGGCTTTGTCCGTGTCAAAGCTGCAGAAGGGTACGAGCTTGTTCAACTCATCGCAGCAAATTCGAATCCTCCGACTGCAGCAGCAGCAAAGAAAGAGGAGAAAGAGTGAAAATACCTTCTCTGTAAACATTTTAACTCAGTCACAATTTAAAACACCAGAAAAACTGTGCCAGGTACGTACCCATCCTCAATAAGTATCATACTGTATAAATGGTGTATGTTAATGTTACATAATATTAATTTCTTATCAGATTTAAAAGTTTAATTGCTAAACAGTCAGCTGTTTAATTAAAGCAGGGGTGGCCAATCTTATCCGCAAAGGGCCGGTTTGTATGTGGGTTTTCGTTGCAGATTACTAACTAGAGGACTGATTGGCTGAAGAGTCCTCACACCTGGGTATGAACAGCTGACCTAAAGATTATCCCAAAAACCTGCATACACACCGGCCCTTTGAGGATAAGATTTGCCACCGCTGAATTAAAGTGACTTGAACATAGTTGGTTATTCTGCTAATTTATCAAAAGACACAAGACAGAGCCTTAGTTATAAACACCACCCAACCCCAGCAATCAAATGCCAAGCTGGTTGAGGAGTGCTCATATAGGACGGCCCTTACCGACGGTCTCGCTCCATGCTGTTGTGCTTCTCTCTTCGCTGCAAGCTCTCTCCCGTCACACTAGCCTTGCGAACGCCAGCTGCCTCCTCTCCCACCCTGACCGCATTCTGGATATCACTCAGGGTGTGACGCTCGAGGCACCCTGGACGCAAGTTTGCCCGAGCACGCCTCACGGGCAGTGCTGGCTTGTGCTGAGCCTTGTCTGCAGCAAGACACAAGGGAAAGTCTGAATGGATGCAGGGATGCACATGCCTTTGGGAAATTCAATACACAATATTTAACAGAACAAAGAAAAATAAACATAACAAATATTAAAGAACACTCACCCTCCAGCTTAACCCAAACTTCAGGTCCAGCAACAGACTTGCAAAATCCCACCTTCGTAGGCTGCGAGTCCTGCTGGAAGCTAAAGCTGAGGTTCCTGGGATACTTGGCAGGACCCACTGTGTGGCGCACGGCTGTCAGGCTCTGAGGTACATGGAAAATGAGGCTACAGGTCCTACCCAGCTTCAGCTTTTGTTGGGGATCAGGCACTGCAGTGACTTAAAAGTGACCAAATGTTTGTCCATCCATCTCAGTGTCCTTAGGGACCTCCAAACAGTCCACATTTCTGCTCCCTTCCAGCACACCTGTACCAGCCATTTGGTGTTCTTGATTAGCTGGGAGCTGGGAGGGAGAAGAAATGTGGACTGTCTGGAGGTCCCTGAGGACTGGGTTGGGAAACATTGATCTATCTGGACGGTTCACACTGCACCCTATTGAGTCTAGGCCAGTGTCCTGAAGCTCTCTCTGCGTGTATAATAAGTACAAGCAGGTCACACAACCAGCTCTCTTCAGGACTTTTAATACAACCACCCCTCCCCAGTTTGCCCACCTGGCCGTGTGCCGGTAAGGATCCCTCCGTGGCCCCGGGGGGCGCCAGTCTCCCCTGGCCCATCTTAAGGCACTTAATCGGCTCGGAGGCCGCAGTGACTCCCAGAATCTCCGAGGGATGGTGCAGCATAGACAGGAAGCTGAAACGGAGACAGAAGGGACCTCAGATCCCAGGTTGTCAGTACCGGCACCTCAGACCGGCGCTGGGTCTGGCTCACCTGCTCAGTGCTGCCCCCTGCTCATGAGAGGCCTGCAGGTGCGGCATCTCGAAGCGCTTCTCCAGACACACCCGGGCCGCGGGGCTGGGGCGGGTCTCGGACGGTGCCCCTTGCCCCCCTCTGGCCACCACGCTTCTGCCCTGGGCCCTAGCTAAGATAGTCTCAGGGACCTCTCCGCAGCCATTCGGGGTCCTCTCATTGGCCGGATCGCCGCCGGGGATCATTCTCATTTCCGGGAAGTCCGGACTGTGCCCGTGGGGGGACGGCGTGCGCCCGCTGCGAGGTGCCGCCGGGCAGGGCGTTTGGGCCACTGCATGATCACCATCAGTAGAGGTGGGGGTACCGGGCTGCACTGCGTGGACAGCTGGACAGGACACAGCGCAGCCCATGTCCAGACCCGCGTCCCCCGGCTCACTCTGCTCTGTCGCCTCCATGTGTGAGTAAAAGATGTGCTGGAGGTGTGTGTACTCCACCTCAGTCATCTCCACCAGACTAAAGTCGGCCAGACCCTGACCGTTAACGGCGGGTCCTAAAGTCACCTCAGCTGAGGCCGAGCAGCACTCCCCCGAAGCCGGGTGTGCGTCACTCGATGAAGACATTACGGCTTTTAATTCGAGGTTTGCCAGCTGTACACAAATAAAAAGAAAATGAACCGAAGTTAAGAAACCAACGTTTTAGCTGACAGATGGTCTGTCAAATTTAATATTATATTAAAATATGTGATTGGCTGTGCTAATACGCAAATACTTTTGTTAAGTACAGATAAAACGATAATAATAATAAAAACGTGAGGGTTGAGACTGGCGTCGGCGCGACGCTCGACGTTTCGCGCTCTCGTCAGAGATGTCCTCGCGGACTCGCGAGGCAGCGCCGCGAGCGTCGCCGGGAATCACAGTAAAGTCCCTGCTGACAGTCTGCAGCGCTAAAGCGTATTATCGGCGGCTGCGCTTCCATAAAATGACAAAAGAAGGGTGGTCAGGAACCAGATGCCTGCACAGAGCTTACACTGTGCATTACAACCGTAAAACCTTAAGTACATTTAAAAATACAAAAAAAACGCAGCTTTTCTACGAAGAAATAGTTTAATTAATAAATATGATGGCACTGGGAAGCTGAATGAACGTTTCCGAAAAGATAAACGAGGAAAAAAAGGTGATTGGTCATTATTGGCAAGCCGGCTGCAGCCGGCCAGTGAGCCGCAAGCTCATTGCGGTGACGTTGACACCTCCTTTTCTCCGCCCAGTTTCCCCTCGGTGGGGTGGGGGACCCGGAGCAGCGGGTGCAGTTTATTCAGTGTTCGTGCAGCATCCCGAAGTTGAACTACTTGCCTATTGATCCAAAATAAAGGGTTTTCTATTGCAGCTCTTTAAATACCCTACACAAACACAAATATTAAGCAATATCGTAGTTCCCATGTTTCATACCGTAGGGTTTCCAGTTGCGGATCAAACAAGCAAGAACGGTCATTCAGCACCCATCTGTTTTTCCTTCGACGGTGAAATGTGTAATTGTAATTTTCGATTAAGTAGTTCATTTGTAATTGTAACACGGTTTTGAACTGACCGTATTGATATTAACTTGAAAGAAAAGTCATGTCCTACACAGAGATCGGTTACTGTAAGCGTGGATGCGGAAATATAAACGGCGCTAAAATAAATCCTCTGTAGTGTCACCAAGCTACGACAGTAGTTATGACGAAGGATAGACATATATCACAAAATAACGACTTGAAATCAATGTTCGTAGGGATGAAACAAATGCTCATGAAGGCATTTTGTTTCATATATTAAAGCCATGCATTTACTGTAAAATATAGACAGGAGGAAGAAGTACTTCAGCGGAAAATCTGTCAGTTTTACGATATTTCTGATATTCCGGATAATTATATTTTTTCGAAATTAAAACACAAGTACTTAGCAGGGTCGCCAACTTTCACACATCTGGCATGACACTAATGCTTTCAGACTCTCATGCAAGAAATCTTACGGAAAATGTATATAATCCATTACAATACCAAAATGAGCTACATCAAAAGTGTAGTAGTTTGCAAACCCAACAGACTATTAAGTCAAACTGTTACATACAAACAGACGAATTGAAAATTTAATTCTAACCAAAGCTGGGAACCCCGCATTAGTTAAATATAAAATAACGAAAAATGTAGCAGTGTTATTTTAACCCAAACCTATAACTAACTAAATAATGCAGACACAGCAAGGGTAAATGTGGCAATAAGACAAGAGAATAGAGATTTAGAGGTTTAATTGGTTATTTTTAAACAAAACAGGACCGGCTTCAAACACAACTGCCGGTGATGAGCATTACTGTAGAGCTACAACCGTTGTGTACTAAAATTATTTAACATACAAGCACGTACACGGACTGCAAACTGGAATCCTCACACTGTCTTCTCAGTTTTCGTGTATCCATTCAAACTATATGGCTTATGATTTTCTACTTAGAAAACGTGTTTAAAAAAACATACCTATATACACAATTATACATAAATATTTACATTTTTGTGGTGTTCCATGTAATTAGTTATGCACGCAAGTCATTTTTTAAAAAGTCCCCACTCCTGAAAGAGGGAACAGTATATACTCAAATACAAGATAGCATGGTATCACAAAATTTGCCTGACACACACACTGAACTCAAATGACTTTGAAATACAACTTCAGATGGTACAACTGATAAAATATGGAGGAAGGAATTATCAAAATTTTTTAATACAAACTACAGTAGCACCGTTAAGTAGTACTCTCCACCCATATTAAGTCTCTTTTCCTTGTATTTACATTTAAGTCCGTCCAAGGAACACCTTTAATATGGTCATCTAATGAAAGAATGACAATTAGATGTCAGCATGAAGTCCAGAAAAGAAAGAAATCAGGATGTTGCATTTTTGCTAGCAGCAGTCTCTGTTTCTGAAGTTTTTTCACTTTCCTTCGGGGTTTCAGATTTGTTTTCTTTCCCCTTTTCTTTACTCTTACTCCTATCTTTTCTGTCTCGATCTCTTTCTCTTTCTCTATCCCGATCCCGATCTCTGTCTCTTCCACGATCTCTGTCTCTATCTTTTCCTCTGTCTCTGCTCCTTGATCGGTCACGGCGTCTATCCCTGCTGTCACGGTCACGGTCTCGATCTCTCTCTCTGTCTCTGTCACGATCTCGGTCACGGTTTCTTCCTCTGTCACGGTCATGGTCTCTCCTGTCAGAGTCTCTATCCCTACCTCGTTCCCTTTCTCTGTCTCGGTCTCTGTCACGGTCCCTGTCCCTCCTCTTATCGCTGTCTCCCTCTCTGTGCCTATCAGCTTCTCTTCCTCTGCTACGGTCTCTCTCTCGGTCTCTATCCCAGTCTCTCTCTCTGCTCCTGTCCCAGTCCCGTTCTCGGCTCCAGGGTTTCCCAGAGTTCCTGTCCCACTGCCTAGCAGAATGGCCGCTGTCCCGATCCCTTCTCCTGTCCTCGGATACCTCTCTTTGCCTTTCCTCTGAAAGCCGTGAGGGCCCTTGGGCACCCTCCCTATCACGGTGTGTGCCTTCAAACCTGCCTGCCCTGTCCCCATTGTTGCGCTGCTCGGAGTCCTCTCTGCTACTGCGTCTCCTCATCTCAGGAGAATGCCTCCAGTGGTCCTCCCGGTGGGAATCAGGGCTGTGGCCTGCTCGGTTTGGCAACTGAATGGGTCCTTCAGGAGGAGTAGGGAGTAGAGGCCCAGAATGACGCAGAGGCCGTATTTCTGGTGGGTGATGGGGACCTTCAAAACGGAATCGTGGCTGTCCTCCTCTGTTGTCTGGAAAATGACTGGGTGGGGGAACTCGGGGCCCTGCAAATGGCGCTACTGGGGTTCCTCTTGGCCCTTGAAACTCAGCAGGATGAGGGCCCCTTGGGTCCTCAAAAGAGCCTCTATGAGGAGGTGAAGGCATTCTCTGGTTGTGAAGATGAGTAGGGGCTCCTGGTCCACTGAATCGGTTCGGGGGTGGATAACGTTGCCCCCCCATATCAGCAGATGGACCTCTCCGGCCATCAAATTGGTTGTGTGGGGGACCCCGGAATGGGGGCGTCTGTGCCAATGTCTGGTTCTCTCTGTACATCAGTGGCGGTGTTTCACCCTGGTGTGGTTCAATACCCTGCTGATACGTATTGCCACTGTTATCATACGGCTGCTCATCAGGACCTCTTGGTGTATCCAGTAGTGGCTTTTGAGGAACATGTTCTCCAAATTGATGAGGAGGGGGTGGGCCTCTTGGGCCAGGAAAGTGGGTGGGTGGGGGAGTTCTATTGTCAAAGTGGACAGGTGGTGGCCCAGAAAATGGTGGTGGGGGACCTCTGGGTCCAGGAAAATTGAATGGTGGTGGGGGTCTATTAAATCTAGGTTGGAGAGAACCATTTTGCCCATCAAATGAAGGGGGGGGAGGACAATGACCCTCGAACTGCGATGGAGGTGGGCCCCTCGGTCCCATGTGCTGGGGGGGTATAGAGTTCATAGAATTATCAAATATCTGAGGTGGTGGTCCCCTTTGACCAAGGGGCTGGAATGGAGGAGGACCTCTTGGTGCCATCATAGGCTGGGGTGGTGGTCCTCGAGGTCCTTCAAACTGTTGCTGAGAGCCCCCCCACTGATTCTGATAAGGTGGATAAGGACCTGGTGGGGCATATGGGGATGGATCTCGGTACTGGGACTGGTCACTCTCACCTTGCAATGGAGGAGGCCCCTGCATTGGGGGAGGCCCAGGTGGATGTTGAAAAGGTATATGAGGTGGAATTTCCTGAGAGTTCCCAAACTCAGGGTTTATAATACCCATATGTGGCATATGAGGAGTCTGAACATCCACTAGAGATGAGTTACTCTGTGCCATGTCCTGGGAGATCCCAGGGAAAGGACCTGAGGGCGCTGTATTCATGGATCCACTGTAATATGAAGTCTGAGATGACTCTAGTGCAGGTAAATCTTGGGGCTGTTCAAGATTTAGCTCTTTAGCTTTCAAAATGCTGGCAGAATTTGGCCAAGTAGTGTAAGGGTTACTTTCAATTTCTGGCTTGGAGTTATCCTGGCTGTTTTTTTCAGGCAGCTCAACAAATGAGTTGTCCTCCATTTCAGGTTCTATTTTCTCTCCCAGTAGGGGGATAGATATTTCCGCGTTCTCAGTTTCCAAGAAAGGCACCGGCTCAGGTTGTGTTTCTGCTGGCACCTGTATTGTTTCTGGTTGGGATGAGTCTGGCTGTGTTGAAGCTATTTCTGTAGTGGGAACTTCAGTGCAAGGTTCCTTTTCCGCTGCGTCGCTCGTTAATCTACGATTAGCTGCAGCCTGCCGTGGGTCCCTACTTTGTCGTGGGTCTCTTCTCTGATTTATGACTGGTGCAGCTGAAGTCTTTGCAGCCATTTCATCCACCTTTTTGCCAAGCTGTAGCAACTGACTGTTTGCCAACAATGATTTAGAGGGCTGGGGCATCAGGGAATCAGGAATTAAGTGGGAAACCCCAGCTGTTGCCCTCTGTTGACGAATGGATTCTTCCTGTTCTTCCAGCTGGCGTTTCTGCTCTTCAATTTGCATGTTCAGCTCTTCTAGCATTTTCTGTTGTTCGGTCAGTGTAGAAGTGCCACCACCAAGAGCAGTGCTGCTGCACTCAGCTGAGGTTTTTGCCTTTGACTCTCCAGGAAGGTCACCAACACCACCTTTTACTTCATCAAAGATGGTTTCATCTTCTGGATCATAAGCCACATCATCAGCCTCAGCAGATGTAGGCTCAGGTACTTTTGTGGCTACAAAAACGTTATCTGGAGCAGCCAATGTCTTTGTGCCATAGCCCTTTTCTGGGTCATACTCTTCCTCTGGATCATATGGGCGGTCATCCTCATCTTCCTCCACCTCTTTTGGGTATATCTGTCCAAATTGCTGAACAATTGGATCAAGTAGTGGGGCTGGAGGCACTGTAATATCAACAGACCTCTGCTCTGAAGGGGAGAGAGAGACATCAGTGTCTTGTTTCTTCTTGCCAAATAGGGTCTTCAGGATGGTTTGGAGGGGAGTGGTGGTAGCATCAGTGGTAGATGTAGAAGATGGTGAATCTTTACCAGAGGGAACAGAGACTGGGGGCTTGGCAGTGGAAATGAGAGAGAGCATGGATGGAGCTGGGAGAACACCTGATGAAGACTCGGAAGAGCTAATGGGAGGAGAGCCTGGAGGAGTTGTGCTCATAGGTATCTCTGGGTTAATCCGCTGAACCTTTTCTGGTTTGACATCACTCTTGGGAAGAGCAGGTGGCTTGGGAAGGCCAGTGTCATCAGGGTCTCGGGTCTGAATTTTGGCTCGCTTGTCTTCACTTTCCAGAGGTACCCCAGCGCGCTTCTTCTCTTTCTGGCAAATAACTAGGCCAAGAAGAAGATTGGGACGAGCTGGTTCCAGGCCTATATGACAGCACAGAAATAGGCATGAATTTCAGTTATAACTTGAAAACATATATTGTGATGAAAAAAAACCTAATATGCCAACCCAGAAAATATACATTAAACATACATACATACATACGGACACTGGTCTCATAAATGAGAGCTTGTTTCAACCAACTGCAAATTTAGCTTGAAGGAAAAATACAACACAAATTTCACATGTAAATAATGGATTAAATTTCACATTGAAAAATCATTACAACCAAAAGAAAGAGACCTTTCCCCTTTAAATATTATTTGAAAAGTTTTGAATTTTCATGATGCCTGTACTAACAATGAACGGGTACAGTGATTCAGTTACAACTAGTGGAAATTTCTTAGAGGATAAACTGAAATCAACACAGATATGATTTACATTATTATTTTTTTTAAATGTCATGAGACATAACCATCCATCAGTACTACAATCAACAATAAATGAAGCAACCCTCAATAACAGAGCAAAGACTTTATTGCAGCCTTTCCTGTGGATTTAGTTTGTTGTGTGAACAGCAGTCTGTAAAAGCAGCAGAGCTCCCTTCACAGAGTCCCGAGCCAGCTGTAGGAATCCAAAGTTCAGCAGTCCATAAACTTGTTGTCAATGTCCAAAGCCACAGCAGGAGCCCCAAGCAGCTGAAGGCCAGGTGACTGGTCAAACACAGCTCTTAAAGCATTTATGAACACACCAAGTCATGTTATCATGCAGTAATTTCTGCACTTTGAAAGTACTTGTGTTCTAGTTCAGGTTCTTATGATGTGCATATGCTTTGATTTGATTAAGAAAAATTGCAGCTTTAAAATATACATAACCAATTTAAAATAATTACATATGTGTGTGCACACTTTCCCAGATAGTTTACATTTTCTGCATTCTGGCTGATTAACAGGTCTTTCGTTCAACATAGATGTGGTACTGTTATGTTCCAAGACTGGTCAGTAGATGGTTGCATAGCAACTGGACCAGAAGTGTCCCTGACGTTCTTCTAGTTGATGGTACTTAATTAGTTTAGAATTGTGTAAGTATTCAGTAAAACTATAAATGGTTAAACTATATACATAAAATCACCTCATATGAAAGTGTCTGCCAGGCAAAAGCAATTATGTGGGCTACAGTTACTTAAAAGTGTGGCGTTTCTGTCAAGACAGCAAATCCCACTGGGCCTCCAGGAAAATTGCTCCTCCTCCTGCTGTAACTGGAAGAATCCATGGCTTCACAATTGTCCTCTATGTGCGTCATATGTAACGTCTCACTCGCTTCCCAAGCTGAACTTACCACAGGTCCCCAACAAGTCCCGTAGGGCAGTAAACCTGGACCAGAGTGTCAGAGTCCAGCCAGGAAGGGCAGACAACGCCAGCAATGTGTGATTTTATCTCCATTCAACAAGCTTCACGACCCACTGCGTTTTGCCAGTTCAGATGGTCAGACAGACGTCGCAGAGAGGACGAAATATCTGCTTTTACGCATTTCCAGAGCCCAAACCAGCTGAGGATTATATTCTTGCATACTGTGTGGTCAACATAGCAGCCAGAGGGCGCCATCCTCCCACCCTGCTTTGTTATGTGTCATACGGGAAGTGACCCTAAGAGACCGACCTCTGAAAGTGACACATTGCAACACTGCAACAGCCTGTGAATGTATAACACTCTTTATTTAAGAAAGGGAGAGTGATACAGGGAAATATACAGAGTGAGAAAACAAGCCATACAAATTAACTCAATGGTATGTATCAGTGGGAACAAGTAAAAGCATGTAGTCACCCCCTTAACATCTAACAAAACCAAGGCATTCAGAAACAAGCTCTCATTTATTAGGAGACAGCAGCTGAGGCCACCAGCTTGATGTTACCACAACTCACATACTTACCACCATTTCTGAATCACCGCGCATGATATAGAGGAACACACACCATAACCTAATTGTACTTTCCACTTTTCCCTAGATTACACTGGAAACAAATTCCAGAGGCATGAGAAAGATGGTGCAGAGGCCTCTGGCACATCTCCATGGTGATGCTTACCTGGCCCATCAAAGGGCAAGAGTTTGGATGGGAGGGGGTCCTTCGCACTAAGTGGGATGAGGTACAGGTCCTTGATACGGCGGTTGTTGTTGGCCACCACACCAAAACGGCGCCGACTGCTGAAATAAGAGAAGAGGGAAACATAGGCCACCTCCTCCTCCTCCGTTGCTGGGTGGAAGCGGATCAGGCACAGCTCCTGGGGGACGGAGAGGGGGAAGAAAGTAGTGGCATTATAAAATTAAGTCAACCGATTTGTAGAGCATCTTACTGAGAACAGTAAGTGGTACATGACCGCAATACACAGAAAACTCACACTCAAGTTACCTTAGATAAAGAAGTCTTCAGTTTTCCCACGTAGTCCCACACAGTGTGGGGGGAGATTCGGCCGCCAATGTGGATAGTATCAGGCAAATCCTGAATAGGATTGACACATCACCAGCGAGTTATCAGCCAATTGATGGAACGCAACAGAAAGGTTCCACTTTTGTTTAATGTGCATACACTTGGGATTACATTTTAAAAAGTGTCATCTCAGTTATTTACAAACCCTCATTTATAGGGAAAATACCGAGGCTTGGCAAAAACGGGCAGTATGTTGACCACTGACTAGGATCTAACCTCCTTCAGGTACTCGAAAGATCCGGAGACCAGGTAGGCTTTGGTAACAAACTTTGCCACAGTATGCATGTTGATGAAACCCTTCCACATCATCTCTTGCTGGGACAGGAAGACGGCAGTTTCGCTCTCAGGTGAGGAGTGCGACTCCGTCAAGCTGCAATACAACACAGTTTGGATTAGAAATCCTGGAATCACTAGTTGTAGCTCATGCTTGCACATCAGTCCTTCTGAGGTAGGCAGTCTGGATGACTTCATGGAGACCGAGACATACCTGGTACCAGGTGGACTGAAGAAGCGGGTGTCTGGTGAAGCAGCAGGCTTTAACAGGATGGACTTTGGGGCAGGAGGCGGCGGAGGTGGAGGCAGCAGCGGTGTAGTTGGCTTGCTTTCCGTCACAGATGATTCTGAAGCGGTATTTGGCAGGGCAGGTGTGGGGGCCGGTGCAGTTGTCCCCGAGGGGGGGCGGTATCCTGCAGTGCGTGGGTCCCGGCGTGTGATGGTGACAGAGGACACTGCAGGGATGGTGACAGGGGCAGCGAGGGACGAATACGTGGAAGAGGCTGGCAAAGCAGCACTGTCCTCTGGGGAGGCTGGCGAGTCTATGAGAGGCGTTTCGCCGTCCTGAAGGGTGACCATGGCTGGGTTTCCGTCACTAGATGAAGCACCTGCTTTGAGTGGTCGTGGTTCCTGCTTCCCTCTAGCCTCATTCTTCTTGGTGACAGAGGTTGATGAAAGCTTAGGCCTCTTTGGGGCAGGCTCTTCATCAGCGGACTTCTGACCTACAGGGGATCGAACACCAGAAACACGGCACCCCAACAAACGTCACGATTTTTCATGTGTTTCTTTACAAAATCACTGACTCAGCCAGACAACACACACTTCATCCACATTAAAGCATTAAGGAGATGTTTCTTCAGAGGCTTTCCAGAAGCGTTATACTCAGAACAACCTTGTGGGTTCTTCAGCTATTTATACAGCAGCATATACCCAAATGATCACTGGAAAATCAGAATAAAAAACAAAATCCAGAAAAAAAGTTACAGTGAAGAACTGAGATACTGTTAATTGAAGAAAAAAAAAAGCACAGAAGACAGCATGTAGATTTATTAGCCAGGGCAAGCAATTTCATTTAAATTCAGTATATCAGAACGAGACAGTCAACTCATATGACTCAATGGGTAAAGATGCTGTGCTTACCTGTACAAATCTTGCAGTTAAGGTCAAAGAGGTGTGCCCTGTGCTCTGCTGTGGTGTCTTTCAGCATGCTGCTGAAGATGTCAGGCACCGGAGCGCTGGCAGCCTCCTGGCTGGCTTTCACTGCGGCAACCGGTGCAGAAGCAAGGGCGGGGGCTGAAGGAGGGGCCACGGCTGGGGCCGAACTGGCAGACTGTTTGATTTCTTCCTGGTCCTAAAGGATTTATTATTACAAACTTAACTCCCTATGCAGCAAAGGATCATTACATGCACATTACTTAAAACTGAGTTTTTATGGATAAATAAAAATTATGAGGTGGATAAACTAATGCAGAGTTTCTGTAGGAGGTAATTGTACAGAAAAACACCTAATTAATAAATGGATCCACTCAAGTACTACTGATGTGTGGCTTGGTATGATGTGTCAGAAGTCAATTTATACAGGAATCACATGAAAGGGCAGTCAATCCACACTGCACTCAATCAGAATGGCCAAGAGCAGCCATCTTTTTGCTCCCTTTAGGTTTAGCCTCTCCTGTAACCGGGGAAAGGCCAGGCATACATCATTCACTAGGCCCATGGAAGGAAAAATCAACTTGGAGCTGAGTGAAAGGCAGGGGCTGAGAGAAAACCAGACTGAAAAAGAGCCAAGGCTGTGAACCAAAATCACGGTGAGGGAGTGTTAGCATGAAAATGGAAAGAAGGTGAATGGGTGAGTATGAGTAAGAGAAGGTGGAAAGTTAAAGAGCAAGAAAGAGCCACCACTTACTGCCGCAGAAGCCATGCGAGGAGACGGGGAGGTGGCGGCGGTACATACGTCTCCATCAGACACGGGAGGAGACTCCTCCATGTCCACATCGGGGGCTGCCTCTGGCTTGACTCCTGGCTTGGGTTGCCCGGGCTGGGGTCTGGGCTCCAGCACCTGCAGGAAACAGCCAATGAGGAGGTTGGCAGAAAGGATTCACGCTAGTTTCCCAAAGCATATGGCTGGGTGCCAACCACAAGGATGCTCAGAGACTCTCTGTAGAGGAAAGCAGAGGGCTGACTGTGCGCCACGTTGATCACCTCTGTGCTCTCCCGCTGTCTCCACTCGGCGATCTCCCTGGACAAGAGCTCCTCCGGGCTCAGCCTCACCAGCCTAAAGGGCGTGACTTCACCACCGACAACGCGGTAGAACAAACCCTGGAGAGGACCCAAACACATTATCCAGATGGTTGGGATTTATGTTGGAGTACAGGGCAAATAGACCATCCACAATACTAACAAATCATCAGTTCAATACAAGAAAGACTGCTTCAGTTTGGCTTTAGAAATGACACTTTGCACTTTTGTTGTAGTATGTCCTTGGAAATATATGGATGTCAAAATGATTAGAAATGAAATGTCAACATGCTTAAACGGAAAATAATCTCAGGAAATGACTAACCTTATTTTTAGGATCTTTCAGGTTGAACATGATTGACCTGTATTTGTTTTTATATCTGTTGTCCGTGTTGAGGAATAAGTTAAACATTTCCTTCTCAATGTTGACGGCGAGTTTTCCAACTTCATTTTCCGATATGGTCAAGTCATCACTGTCACTCACCCTGTAAACAGCCATTTTAAGCCACAAATGAAAAATAAACTAATATGGAGTTGTCAACTATATTACCATTTGAATAAGTGTCACAAAAAGCATGCAGATTTACAGATGCAGAGTTTGGTTGCAGCCTCTCACCTCTTGTACAGGATCTCAGTTAGGGAGCGCCGGATATTCTGCCTGATCTGGTTATTGGGCTGTGGTTGAGCTGGAGGCTGTGCAGGGGCCGCCGGAGGGGCTCTGCTGCTGGGTGCTGAGGACGAGATGGAGGACGCGGTCGACGCTGGCAGCGGCCTGGTGGGGGCTGCCGAGGGCCCCGAACCCGGCGTCTGTGGGGGCTCCTGAGGTTTGGGCTGCTTCTTAGGGATAGTGAAGGTCGTTTTGGTGACCCTCAAGGCCCCCGTGACATGGTGCCGGGAAGCAGGTGGACCAATGACTGTAGGCGATACATTGGGGCCAGATCCTGCACCTTGTCCTTGGCCGGCAGCAGAAGGTGGAGCAGGACTGGATTTCTGCAATTTATGAGATTTTCCAGAGGCTAGGGCATGTTTCTTGGCTGCCTTAGACCCGCTGGCGGGTAGCAGGATGTGCTTCTTGCCCTTGGTGGCTATCTTAGGGGCTCCTGACCCAGGGGACCGCTTGGCCCCTTTGGGGGAGGCTGAGGAACTTGCAGATGACCTCCGCACAGGGGCAGTCTCCTTCTCGCTGTCTGCTTCATCGCTCTCCTTCCCAGCTTTTTAAAACGAGAGGGGGGGGGGGGGGGGGGAAAGGCAGGGTTGGGGGGCCCCTTCTGACATGAGACATCCAACCCCCCCCCCACCGGCCCCGGGTCAGCCTCCCTG
>JAOYFF010000141.1:64572-89410 GCA_025773925.1 Cryptomyrus ogoouensis | reverse complement strand
GTGCTGCTGCGCGGTGGCTGCGCCCCCCCCCCCGCGGGCCCTTTGTGGCTCTGGCGTCGTCCTCTCCCGGCGCTGTCGGGGGTTGGTGGGGGGGGGGGGGGGGGGTGGGAGCGGGGAAATGCAGAGATGGTGAGCACCTTCTGACATGAGACATCAAACCTCCCTCACAACGGCTCCGTGTCAGCATCCCTGTGACAGAACATTTGTAAGACATGGCATTGCTGTCACCACATCACATAGAACACACAATGTGTACAAGTCTCGCACTACACACCCCAGGGCTACACAGAAGGAGCAACATTTGTCTTCACGTGAGGGTGCAAAGATGGAGAATGGCTGTTTCCACATCACAATCTGGGTAAACATTTTTCCCATACTACTATAAAACATCATAATGGTGACTAAGAAATTGAGGCAAGCATTTACTGAGAGACACTGAGATGGAGAGAAGGTGAACATGACAAGTTATCTGCCTTAACAAAATACTGTACAGGTAAATTACTGAAAGGCTCACCAAAAATATATTGGAACACAGATTTAAAATTATTTGCTTGAAGAAAAAAAACTGCATGGTATTGCTGTGTGTTGGAAAGGATTAGTTCATTTCCAATGCAGATGAACACACTTTAATTTGCCAAACATGCACAAATGATGTTTAGATATGACACACACCAAATTTTAGGATGTTAATTTTTATTTTCAAAGCCTCCAAGACAATAGAGTAAACAACGTGCTGAGAGAGCTCAGGGCTGTCAGCATGGATACTTATATACCGCTTGGAATCACGTCCATATTTTTGTTGAATTCTATGAACTGGGACATTTTTAGCTAAAATTATGAGAACCTCAATTACCAGACAATGATTACAGCTGTGAATTGGTCAATTACAAAAGAATTTCCATACTCAAGAGTTCTGAGTCATAGATTTATCATGTTTTATGTTAATAAACTGGCTAATAAGAAACAATGCAATATTAAAGTATGCTGCTCAAAGGGAACTGGATGTTTTCATCCTCTGCAGTCACTGTCACTAGAAATCAACGTTGCACCATGGAAAACAAGATGCCTTAGTGAAAGGAGAAAAACTACTACACGCTGCAAATACATTTTCCTGTGGGCACAAAGGCACCTCAGTACCCATGGGAACGAAGGGAAAAGACCAAACCACAATCATAACTAATTCCATGCGATGCATCTACACTACTACGAAAAACGGATGTCAAACAGGTCTCCATGTGGATAAAGTAGATAGACCTTTCATAGTGAAAAGATGCGCACTACTGTCAAGACACGATGGTGCAAGACGATCACTGAATAACTAAACCAGCTGCATGTTGAAGCAACACAATCAAATTAACAGAAGAGGATGACGATACCACTTACTCTGGATCAGTACTGGCCAAAATCCCCTTTCAAGAGTTAAGTGTGTACATGAATCTGTACACCATAGTACAACAGGGGCAACTGGTGGTGTAGTATATATACAAAATAATGTGCAGCATTAAGACAGCCATTTAAGAAACATCAAGAACCAATCTGGGTCAGCACTCACCCTTTGGGTAATCAGGTGGTTAAGGGTCACGACCCCTTCCTTTAGTGAAAATGGGTCCCCAATACTTTCAGTGAAGTGCTTAAAGCCTCAGTGCCTAGAGCCCAAAGGACATATAAACACACAACACTCTGACAACCATCTTACGGCCATGTACCTGTGAAAATACTAATTTTGCATGGGTTTCCTAAAAGACCTCACAGCTCCACAGGTGAGAGCCACTAGGAGGATGCAGTGCTGCTACCTGACAGCATTGCCCCATTGTACCACAGGCCCACAGCACCAGGTCATCCTGCTCTCACAATGATCTGAAGTTCTGCAGTTAAGCTGAAGGGTGTTTTAGTAAGAAAGCCCAGAGCAGCAATGCAGTCCTCTCTTCAGGGGCTACTACTGTGAAGGGTGCTCCAGGTTTCGAACCTTTGTAACACCAACTACACATGGAATCACTGCTCAACATGGAAGACAGATCTTTGGAAATATCAGTGTTTGCATTATTTTTTGTTTCACCCCTTAAGTAATCCTTTGTACCGCTTAGATGACAGTCTGTGCCCTAAAACACAAACACCCAAATAGACTACTGAAAATGTAACTGCAATATTAAAAACAGAACAGTAACATACCCACGGTTCAATTTCATTACTACTTACAAATTTTAGTTTCACACCAGCTTACAATGTTTTAAATTTGTAAGACTTGCTCTATTTTCCTCACATCTACTAAAAGATTATCAGTATGTGCTACATATTACCAGAAAGATTTTAGAGGTTCTTAAAGTATAGCATACATATTTTGCCTATCAAAACTAACATTTTAAAACCAGACATCTTTCAGCTGGTAGTTTGTCCTATCTTCAAGCTTCTCAAAGATCAAGTGTGCCTTGGATTAACACATCTCAAGTTCAGCTATAGGGCGCAATAAGCTAGTCTCAAAGATCATAGCGGCATTGAGACACAATCAGCGTCATGTGAGATTTTTACAGGCAACGTAAAAAATGACTGCTTAGGATAGGTTGCAGGTTCAGGATACTGCCAAATGGACAGTGAAATACCTCAACACAGCTAAAATCATATGACAACTCGACCTTAACCTTTAAACACCCCACAGCATGTCTTTGGAGATCACAGCTTCTCAGGCAATATTCCAAGGGCCAATTTGAAGTTCTATTAAGCCCCAGAGGCAGAGGCCTTGACCGCTGCGCTTCCCTTTAGCCATCCCTCTCCACAACGCATTGGACTGCCATGGGCAGCACATGTCCGAAGGCTTTTTACCTGCTGCATGTTACCATGACATTCAGACCAGCTTCCTCCTCTTCGTTTTAAACTTCCCGATGTCTAATTCAGCAGTCATTTCAAAATCACTTTAGTAAGTTGCTGGCAAGAGAACAATGTTCCCCTTTTGACTAAAGTTGCCACATTAAACCACATAGAATCCAAAAATTTACAGGTTCACTTCGTAAGGGAATCCCATAAAGTCCCTGAGAACAGCGCTTAACCTGAATTACTCCACTGTACAAATATGCAAAATTATTAGTATGGGTTTGAATGTCAGTAGAGCAGACTGACGTTTGTGCAAGCATAATGTAAACAGTGACTTTAACGGTGTGGCATAGCGTAGCGTGCCATATCCCTAATCGCCGGCCCCAGTGCATCTGCGTCTTCCTGAGGTCCACTCCGCCGCCTCGTCCACATTCTCCCTCGCGGTTCTCCGGCACCACAGCAGCCGGGCCTTCTCGGGTCTCCTGACCAAGCGGGTTCCAGGCTTCTGCCCGCTATCTGCGGACTGATCAGATCCGCTCGGGGGGGCTATGTCACAATGCTGACTCAATGCTGAGGGGTTGGTAGGTGGCCCCATGCGGACCTGGCCCAGCCCGGTACTCCGGCCACAAGCATGGGTCGAGGGTTTTTAATAAATAAACTAAAATGTAAAGAATGTGAAACTGGTCTTTATTTTATAAGCATTTTATCCTAAATGTTACTGAAACAAATCCATGTAGAAGAGCAAAACGTGAACAGAGCTGTAATGCTAAAATTGCAGATCCACACAGCCAGAATAAACCCGCACAAGGCGGCAGCTCGGCCCAAAGCAGCGAGCCGGTGCCCTTCCTGCATTAAATGATGCAGACATGGGTATGCGAGTAAAAGCTTACGAGTATCACCTACCTGCCGGGGACTGTGGTGATCGTCATCTTGGTCATGTTAAAAGGCAATTTTACAAAATTAAGACAAAATCCCACCCCTCCCCACCCAAAGAGGGAAGGCAACATGAAAAAGGGTTCTGGAAATAATGATTATATAATAGAAGGAATTAAGGAAAAGCTCAAATTCTAATACTCTGAATTTCACCCATTTCCTAGTTAACTTCTGCATTTGCAAGGGTCATACACCCTCCCCTGTGCACTACGATACTGATAATTTTTCTCCATATACAGAAGGTAATATAGCGGAGAAACCCATGCTTTCCAAGACTAAAGCAGGGTAAGAAAACCAGATGGGGGCCAGTACCAGGTGCTCCTGGAGTCCTGAATGAGATACATACTTACCCAAATACCCTGCCAGAGCTGCTACAGTGTCATTCACTTACCTTGCTGCACCCATTCCCAGCATCTCGCTGGCAAAGCTTTCCATGGCACGTCACACACCACCAAAACAAACCACTGAGGCGGCACCACAACAGCCACCAGCGGCCACCCAAACCCCCCCCCACCCCCCCACCCCACGGCCAGCTGAGGTGATGGGAGTGTGCTTCAGAAACATTTGTTTGAGGGAGTGATATTTTTGGTTATGAAAACATGTCATGGTCCCTTGGAAAAATACAAACAAATCCTTAACACAGGGGCAAATAACGTAAGGGTGAAGTGTGGCAAACCTTCAAGTGATACATACACGATTTGTTATACACAGAGGACGCTACAGGTGCTGCCTTTTCTGGCGTGACAGCATTGTAATTATGGTCGCTGGACCAGGAGGACACTGGCGGCTCCTGCTCAATTGGCCTCGGATCTTCGTTGTCATCGTCATCATCCTCGTCCTCACTGTCCGATGCATCGTCTTCTGCCTTGCCAGATGATTCCGTGGACTTTCTGCCCGGATTTCTCCTTTCCGAAGCCAATTTCTTCTGAACAAAGGGAGACATGGAGATCACAGTCTAGGTCTAAACTGACAGGCTAATGTGTTAAGCATTAGAGTTAAAGGTCAGTTACGAAGCAACTGAAAGCAGGAAATGTCGCATCATGGGTAGATAAGGAAACGGAATTTGACCAGCAGTATTGAACTTCAAGTTGAATGGGCTGATGGCAGCACTCAAAAGTACATGAACTGGTGTAAAATACGACCCACCCCTCACAGTGCAGTCAGAGCTAAAGCTGCCCATACAGGGGAGATTTTACTGTAGAGTCTCGCCCTCAGAAACCAGAAATCCAAGACCTGTACGATGAGCTTTATAAACACTAAATATTCATGGTGAACTAAATATATGGCTCTACTACATGTATAAACCAGTGGACATGACTTCTAAAGGCAGAATGCAAAGGCAGAGTGGGGCCCATCACACTTCATGGAAGCACCAACACCTCATGAACAAATACCAGCACTCTTGACTGATGACGTTCATGTGGACCCCCCCCCCAAGTTACAATTCTTCTAAATGTCTCAAGAAGTCCGCCCACTAAAAACTGAATGTGTACGTTGAATCAGGCTTTGGATACCAATTTCTAATAATAAATTGATTAATTTCACTTCTATCCTCAACTGTGGAGATTAGTATTGCCATAGTTTATGGGACGGTCTTAACCATTTAATGTTCTACAAAACTGACTATAACAATGAACCAGAGCACCATATACCCTATTACTGCACATAATCAAATGTATTGCTGTTAAGGCTATGACTTTACACCCCGAGTTGACGTAGTCAAAGTCAAGACACTAAGGTACCTGCTGGATTTTAATAATGGTTATAATTTTAACACAAACATCCCACACCTTGGGAGCTGCTCTAGCTGTGGGCTTCTTCTGAGCTTTGACCTTAGCCTTTTCCTTCGGTTTGGACTCCTTCACGTCCGTGATGGACTTCATTGCGGCTGCTGCGTGCCTCAGGATGCAGTCATTGCCACAGTACACGGAGTCCGGCAGGGCAGCCTTCTCACAGCCAGGACCGATGCACTTTGGCAGGGATGCTGTTTCGACAGCCTGAGACCAAAAAATATCCCCAAAACCAATTAAAGGCCTTCCAAAGAAAAGAAATTTGGATGGGGGAAGGGCAGATACACATACCGGCTGAAATATCTTAATTTTCTTTTTTCCACTGGGATTGGTAGCTTTCTCTATCCTGCCTTTGATCCCCAGGTCCTCACTGGCTTTGTCCTCCGAACCAGCAGAAGGCACTGTCCGATCTGCAGGAGAGCTCTGCCGGGTCCTGCGGGCTGTCCGCTTCCCGCTGTCGGCAGGGGAGGCCGCCTGGCTCTTGCGGGCAGAGCAATTTGGGCAGATGTAATCTTCACCGTTGCGCTCCATCAGACGGCCACGTGCCTCAGTGATACCCACACAATCACCGTGAAACCACTCCTCACAGCGGTCACAGCAAATCATGAACCTGCACGCAGATGAATGGCGTAAGTGGACCGACAGAAAATCCGGGTAATGTCACATAACAGAGACATCAATAACAGGCCAAGTGACAACAAAGACTGGCAAGGCAGACAGTGCACAATGTCACCTAGTATAAAGAAAAGGACCATAAAGATCAAACCTTTTATTGTGCTTCTGCCGGCAGATGCAATAGAGTGCATTGGGGTCGTATCCCTCGTTGTCAGATTTACCCGACGACTCTTCCTCTTCCTCATCGTCGTCATCGTCGTCGTCGTCGTCATCATCCTCCTCCTCCTCACCTTTGTTGTCCTTACTGCCTTTGGCTCTCCGTCTAGGTTTGGAGGCCTTTTTGCCTGGAGTGGAGTCCTTGCTAGCTGCCAGAGTGCCTGCAGTAGTCTGCTCCAAGGCCTCATCCTCCCCTGCCTTTTTCCCATCCTCCTCAGCACTTACATGGGACACAGGCTCCTGTGCGTCAGCCTCAGGGCCACCCATGCTGTGTTCCTCAGGCTCCTCTGCTTTCAGGGGAACAGTCTCTGTGTTCTCCTCATTCTCTGAGCTGCCATCTTCACTGACAGAGCCACCTTTCGCGTCCTTCTTCCTGCCCACTGCCTTACTGTCGGGCTTCCGCTCGTCAGTTGCCGCGTTGCCATCAAAGCTGGCCTCTGACGCAGTCTCCACGTCGGTAGGTGTCTGGGAGGGTGTGTCCCAGGTCTCCAGGTGCCCCGGGGCACTCCTGCGACCACCACGCCCCCGCTTGGCTGTAGAGAGGAACTCCTCCAGCTTGTCTGTGCGCTTAGCCTGCCGGCCGCTGCGGCGGACCGGTGCACTCCTGCTGTCCTGGCTCTCTGTTTCAGCCGGCATCTCTCGCTTGGCGATGGTGGTTCGGCGAAAGCCCCAGGTCTTCTTAAATTCACCAGCCTTCGATGGTTTCCCAGAGTCATCTATCTTCTCTGCATCCTCATTGGTCACCTCCTCTTTTTCATCTGCTGTTGAAATAGTTTGAAAGAGAGATAATATGTGCATATAAACATGGTTATATAATTTAACCCAGCCTTGAACATGACAGACATGAATATTTATACAGCTTTGGAAGAAAACATGAAGCAGCCCAGGGAACACAAGCAAACTAGAGGTACATCAGAAGGAAACAAGCAAGGGGGCATACATGATGCAAAAGAAAGCACAGAAGTTCCCCCTTTCAAGCCTTTCCTCACAGTCGCACACCAAGCATGGTACCTTGGGAGCTGACGTCCACAGCATCCTTGTCTGGTTCTGGAGCTACAGAGGTGTCCAGACTCCCACAGCCCTCCATAGCAGGAACAGTATTTTCAAGCTGAATATCTACAATTTAAAATAATCAAAATTAGAGGCTGGTAATCAGCTCCTTTCTACAACAAAGAGAAAAATGCCTACTTAAGATACACACATACAGGAGGTACCTCAACCACAGGGAAAAGGGAAATCCGTTATAAGAGCTAGCCGAAGCCAGAGTCAAAAGAAGTGTCTAAAAGCAGTCAAACAGCTTCCATCTGTGGCTGCCATTCATTAATCATTCTTTGAAGAGAACAGTAAGCAAGGGTGACCAGTGCCCTAAAACAAAGAGCTTCTTAGAAAGCAATTCCAAAAGCTCACCTCAGGTTACAAGGCCAATTTTATTACACAAATGGTAAGTCATAATGGGAGTAGCTTACACAAGGTACAAAGCCTCTAGACAAGGATTTGCCATGTATTTATATTTAAATATTTGGAAAATTAAAGGCATGAAGGCATGCTGCCAAACAAAGCAAAACCATGTTAATTTTAGTAACAAAACTGAAGCAGCTAATACCAGCCATTGCGGGGGAGGAGGGTTTTTTACGGTACTACTATAAGCCAATGTTACATTTTATATTTTCATAATAAAAAAAAGAAGAGACAAGAAATTCTTACACATCCAATGGTGATTATTTCCAGAATTACCATTTCCATTACGAATGTTACAGGAACATTTTACTATAAAATGATAATACAATAAAATGGCCTTTGGTGGAATACAGTTACGCTACAACTGTACTTCTGTGCACAACGCAAACAAATTTACCCTTTTATAGTATTTGGAATTTCTACCAAAAAATGTAAAAGCATCACCACAAAAATATGGCTACACAACAGTTTGCTTTTGGTCAGGCTATATACACAAGTATTCGTAACACGCCAAATTTAAAATCTGGGGAAAAGGGTTCCCCCACTTCCTTCGTCAAACAGGACATCCATAAAAGGTTCTTTCTACAGATGCTCAAAGTTCATTAAAATTGATTTCATTCAATAAACTGAATTTTAAAAACCTTACTAAAATAGAATTGAGTCCAATTACAGAACTGAAAGCAAAACTCCGACCCAAAACCTGACACAGGGACCTACGCAAAGAAACCCAACACTAAGCCTGGCTTTACTCAATGCAGCCAGTTCCTGCTTTAGGACATGCACTCAGATCCCTGGCATTAGGGCTGTACACATAATGAAAGAAATGGATGCATTTCTGGACTTAGGAAACACCTAAATTCATTAGTAGATATTCAATGCAGAAGAAATGCCAATTGTAGCAAAGTTGGGTATGACTAATGCTGGAGAGATCAAAGACCCTCTCACATCACTTAAATCAGTAGCTTGGGAACATTTTGGTTTCCCAATAAAACTACACCATCACCGGAGAGAGAACAGTTAAGACCAAGACTGTCGGCTGTCTCACCAAACTCAAATATGCTGTTGGAAACACAAACATGCCAACTGATTTGAGACGAGATTAGTCCCTATACTACCAGAGGAAGGCGTGAACAGCCTCTGTATGTTAGTCTCCTCCTGCCATCTTATGGCTCTTTTCCACTACCACGAAGAATTAAGCCGTACCACGAACTGACGGTTTCCCATCGTAAACTGTGAGCTGTACCCACACGAACACAGCCCTGCTGACTGACGAGAGTTGGCTGTATTACCATCATCTGATTGGTGAAATGCAGGGAGATAGTGTTCTGCATTAACGTGCATGGATTATCTGAAGGAAAAAAGGGCACATTCTAGGGCTGGGCAATATACTTCAAATCAATAACACAATTACCTCGAGTGTGATTAACTTTTTTGTCCTCATTTCACTGGCAAGGTTTGTACTGTAAATATGCTTAACTATTAAAGCTGGGATATTTTAAAATACACACCGATGAACCATTTATGGTTATTGAATATTTCGAACAACTGAATTCAAGTATAAATCGCTTGAAATAAAAATGTCTAATGAAAAAGGTAATATTTTAGTTAATGTAAAAGAATGTTCTCTAAAAAGTACAGAATTGTACTTACAGTGAACACATCTGTTTGGATGAATTGATCACTATAAGCGGATAATCATCATAACCAATTGTTCCTTTTTCTTTGTCTCTGGCAAATTACCATTTAATTGACATTTGTACATTTTTACACGATAAGGCAATAAAACGGACAGCATTGCTATTTACTGAATTTTATTGACTCAATACGTTACAGCCGTTTCAAATGCTTTTCAAATTAGTACTGAACAAATTACTGAACTGTGTACAATTCCAATATGCTATAATACAGTACTGTACATAAAATATAGCTTACTGTAGCTACTGCATCTCGGTGACTCGTTTTTAGCCGTTTATCGTTAGCTTTGATGAGTGTTTGTCATTGAGAGAATTTTAATCTTCCATATGTTATGTATAACCTGAACACCGTAAGCACACTAAGCAGACAGCTTGATTAGTACAAGCAAATTTCAGTACTTGTACAGGAATGATTCTGTCCCAAGCATTCTGATCCATAAGTGGTTGATCACTATAACCATGATCGCTATAAATCGATTTAAAATACCACTGTATTTTAAATATTGCTAGTGCTGAAACCGATTGGTGGTATTACCACATAATTTGTCTTTGGTACAAGCTGCTCGAGTTGCTGTCAGCTCTGTCAGTTCTCCTCACTGTTGCCGACTGGACGGGGTGGAGTCACGTGACAACACATAAGGCACTATGTTTTTAAGGGGGCAGTAGATAAACACACACTGGGGAAAATATTAACAGATTTTTTTTAAGCATTAACAGAATTTTAAAACTGATGTAACAGACAAGGGCAAGATTACATTGATTAGGGGTTCAGAAAGCTGTTTGATTAATTTTCAATTAATTGCCCAGCCCTAGCATATTTCTTAGTAACACACATTGAGATTTACTGATGCATTACAACTCCAAACCACCTATTTAAAAAAGTACTACAGAACAGCTGAACAAAACGAATTTGTAGGGCTAGTTCAATGTAATGAATTCCGCTAAAGTTTGATGCTAACATAAGACAGCAATTCTCAGACTTGCTAGCGGAAATTAGCACATAGTAAACCATGATGTACACCATGTGAACATGTGGAGAGTAAATAAGCATCTCTTAAGTTTTACTTCCCTGTCACTCTCCAAACCCAGGAAACACAAATCCCAGGCAAAGCCGACCCTTCTGAAGTGGAAAATCAAAGCGAGCTGGAACCGTGCTCTAACTAGTGCCTCTTTGCAGTGCAGCTTGGGTACAGTTCAGTTACTGAATACCAGTGGTGCATCTCAGGTACGAGACTGTTTCTGTATGCCAGTGGAAAAGCACCATAACTTTTGCCAGGAATACGGGTGTATATGCAAATATGCAACCACACATGGCAGTATATGCTGCTTTATCCATCTTAATTTTTATGGTGCAAATGAGCATCTCTTACGTTTTTTTATTCAAACTTCGACAAACATTTGGTTTACAAATGTTCTTGATGGCTTTGGCAGTTGTAATAATTTCAAAACATCGTTCATAACACTCATTGTTTTCCTGCTGTATTATAATTGCACCCAACCTTGAGCCCAAAACAGAGGTGTGTACCAAACAGACTTGTACAATGTTACCCCCCAACTGGGACAGCATCTGATTTTGACAGATAAAGCCAAAAATATTCTGTCCAATTAAAGGCAATTAATGAATAAAATTCCACTGAAACATTATTATCAACATGTGGAGTTTACTTGTTCTCATATTAAAATCTAATGGGGAACTTTAAAGGTTAACCATTGTTTGGCCCACACTTAATTTGACCGCAAAGACACAGGACACCAGCAAAAGCATTTGTGACACAAGGAGGATGAGGAGGACGAAAACGATGACTAGGAGTGGATGACTGAGGCTAAGAGTGAGGTTGTATTCACAGCGTGAACCCCTCAAAAATATTAAAACAGCTGCCCGAGAGTACATACACCACATTACAGCTCAAAAGATGATTGATGATAGTTGTTCAACAACTCCCCCCCCCCCCAACAAACACACACACAGGCATACACTATAAATTTAGTCAAACGTGTAAAGACACAAAAAAACACAATATACAGATAATCCAAACCGCTGGCATTAAATCTTGCTGACCAGGGTGGAGGGGAGGGACCATTTTTTAGTCTCTGTGGGGAAGACGAAAGAAAAAGATCGGCAAGCCAAATTTGTGATTTAAAAACACGTCACAGTCTTTAAAAGACTGTTCGAAGTCTGAAGGATTAAAGAGATATACGTTTACAAAAAAAGGCGGAAACGTGGGCTACAAGGCTGTACTGAAAGTCACATATCTGTTATGCTGTGTGTGTAGCCTAAGCCTACATCCCAAATAAAGGCAATAACTGCTGGTCAGTCAGATTCCGACACCAGTTTACATGTCTTGTGGTCAATTACAAATACCGCCAAAGTACACAATCCTAGTAGATACACCACATTACTGTCCAAACAGCCATTCATTGCCCTGTTTACAATTGGTTTTAAGATACATCTTGGGTGATCAGACAGTAAGCGGACAGCACTAAATGACAGTAAAACGACCACCAGGACATTGTGATCTGATCACTCAAACCACTTGTTGAGATGGTCTGGGACACATTTCATTATGCATCTTTCGTAGTGTAAACACCAGTGTTTCCTGATACATCCCCTATGAGGACATCACAATAACTGAGCAGAGCAGTAATGAAATCTTAGCACAAACGGTCAGCTGGACACCTTGAAGACACATGATAAACGGCCATCTACTTGTGATCCGATCACCCAAGCCTCATTTTAAATTCAAAGTGTAAACAGGGCCCATGTGGGTACATACATACACTCACCATATTACTATTCCCCCAGACAAAGTGATGTTCTTTCATATGCCCCAGCTCACCATTATTGGGGTAAAATGGTACAGAGCTCACTGTTTGGTACAAACCTCACTTTTTGGTTCAGGGTTCAGTGCAATCTCAGTACAGCAGGGAGAAAGATTTGTTTTGAAATTATTAATAAAACAAAATACAATTAGGAACAGATATAAACGAAAGGCAATGTGGCTGTCAACATGTCTGAAGACCATGTCACTTATATACACATTGAAGAAATTTGCAAAATGAATTTTTTTTAAAAAAAGGTCATAATCTTAACTAAAATCTCTACAACAGAAAATGGTCACAGATCTGTAGCGGTAAGAACCCCTATGGCCATAATATTTTAGCCTGATCTGAATTTCCCGGCAAATGCCACAAGGGGACTAACTTGCAGAGGCTATAACTGTCTTGCTCCAGTTGTACACAGATGATGTCATCTCATGAGTTAGCATGTTGCATCACCAGCAACAAATCCAAGTTTGGTATAACAGGTCCGAGTCCGGGTCTTACCAACTACTTTCTCTCCAGTGTTGGTGTAATTTATTGGGAAACCAAAATATTCCCAAACTACTGATTAAAGTGATGTGACAGTGTCTGAGCTCTCTAGCACTAACCAACTCTCAGCCAAAATTAGCATAATGTTTTCTGTATTGAACATAAAATTATAAATTTATGTTCTGCCCATGTCAACAAATGTATTGATTCATTTCAATGTGTATGAACCAAAAAGGTAGCAAACAGTACACAAGGAATATGTATGCAGTTACAACCTTATACCTTAAAACTGCCAATGAACAAAATGACAGCAATTACAAGCATAAATTCAGAATAATCACTTTCTGTCAATGAAACCACTGAGGTTAGCTATAAGAATCAGTAACGTTTAGTAAAAGCACAAATTACACATTAACATGAATAATTAGTAATGCTTTAAATTAACTGCACCATCATAAAGCTTTAATGCCTTCATAGAACATTCAGTGCACCTTCACAATGCATTCATAATGCATTCAGAAGGAACAAGCATTCATTAACATCCTAATGTTACGTTCACGCGCTGAAGGCGAGCAGGGAAGCAGGAAAAGGAGCCAGGAAGTCGAACAAACGGGGTTTTAATTGGAGAACGGGACCGGGGGGAAGCACACAAACAAACGTCAATGACTCATCTGACAAGACTGACTGAGACTAGGACTAAATACAAGCTAGACATAACAGGACACAGGTGACCATAATCAGGGTGGAACACGAGGTAACGAGGGGGGCGTGGCACACATCAGGAGCGGACGGAGCGGGACGTGACACCTAACATACATTATCAACTTTAATACACAATATGTAATTGAAATGTTTGCTGATTTATATTACAGCTAATGTGTCAATCATTGAAAGTTATGAACAGTGCTTTAAGACATGTTAAGATACTTACACACTGCTTATGAATGTTCTAAGAATGCATGATAAATGCATCATGCAAGTGCACTGAATGTTCTGAATGTCATGACAGTTATGGACACACTTTTTGTTACACTTTTGTATGTGTCTGGAGAAGACTTGATTCAAAATAAAAATTATTCACCATGTTAATCTACATCCATCCAAAGTTTTTATTTTTACCTTATTGCACTTTATTTTGCTTGACTTATGGGACGTACTTGACTACACTAGATTTTGTTTACAGTTCCCAATAAAATATGATAAAATGCTAATTATATTTGTCTTTTTTTAATCCATTGAAATATAAAGGATTGTGTGAAATTTCATCATTTCGACTACTTTCCCCAGTATCGAACTGAATCGAATCGAATTGTATCGTATCGCATCATATTGTGGGAATTTCTGTGGTATCAAAAAAAAAATCGAATCGTTGGCTTAAGGAATCGATACTGTATCGTATCGCGAGGAAAGCTGTGATTTACACCCCTAGTTTCTAAAACGTCGCCTAAAGTCAAAAACATTTGCAGGCTGCTTCTCTGACAGTGTATATTAACCATGAAGGCAAATTACTATGCTGACCATTTAGCGATGTCCACAGAAGCCAGCAGTCAGCTCTTCACATTTTAATTATAGGTTCTAGCAAAGTATGGCTATGTTCTTTATAGCAATGCTACTCAGAATCAGTGCAGCTACAAGCTTCACCTTCCATGACAGCAGACTATTTGTTACACAATGTGACACACTAGGTTTTAATGAGCTTGGGACTTATGGACAATTCCTACTTCATTTTTCCATCTGCACTTCTGGTCTACACACAGGGTACATCATGTAAATTTAATCATCAAGGTATTCTGCCAGACAGCATGTGTGTAGTCAGATTTTTATGTCCGGTGAAAATCACGCATGCCAGGGTGCATCAACCGCACATGTGCAAGGAAATCTGCTGGTACTTCCAATAGGTGGCAACAACAGAGCATAGGTCAACAGAGAGAGTAGAAGTAATGCTGTAGGGGGTACAGAGATATCTGCATTTCTAATATTTCATACTGTCTGGACATTATATGACAGTATATGGTATTTTCAAAAGCACCGATATTCTGACATTTTGAAGTCGTGGCGATAAAATTTGTCATGCGGGGTGGAGGGGGCTCATTGTGTCAAAGATGTCAAAATACCACAGTGTGCCATATTACTTTAATACGGTCTAAGCTTAGTAACAACTGTTCATAAGTTCACCCATTTCACTACATTGCTTGTATTTGTTGCAATACATCTGCCCTCTCCTGGTCTGGTGGAATGTCACTGCTGTATGCATGCACTGACCATGACCATCTGGGGCCAAGGACAAATGTAGTATTAATACAAGATACCACACACTCTACCATCCGCCGAGCAAAAGCGCGCATGGACTAGAGTATGAACCAAGCTTTAAGAGACAGTCCCCCAAGACCACAGCTGAACTTGAATATGAACAAATGCCACCAGCTACATAGTGGCTGTTTCATCGGTCTGTAAACCACAGCGAGACTTGATGGGCGGGGCCAGGTCATACCTGCTGCAATGTGTGCGCTGTGAGGAGGAGGGATTCACAGCTGACCTAGATCAGTCCAGCAGTCCTCAGGCTGTAATGTTCAGGCTCCCCTTAAAGCAGGTCCTGCTGGCAGCACATTGCCTGTCACAGGAGAGGCTAAGCGTGGAGCTAGAAGAGGAAACAGAGGCAGTCAGCATGTGAGCACCTTATATACCGGCAAAGTCCATGGGGATCCCCAAACAGTCCACATTTTCACATTATTGGTGTGCTTGGATGTGGATTGTTTGCCCCCCCCCCAAAGGACTTTGTTAGGAAACAATGCTCTAAACCATAACACTGATGGGAACCTAGCTCTTCACAACCAGAGCCTGGGGGGAAATAAAGTAATCAGAAGGTGGACCAAACATATAAAAGCAAATTTTGGACTCATAGCTACTTTAGTTTCCTAAATAATGTGCAGGCTGAATAATCAGCCCCTCCTTTTTACACATTAAGACCAATGGTGAGAAATGCCATGAAATGAAGCAGTGGAAAAAAAATAATTAGGAAAGAACACTTCTCCAGCAAAAAAAACATTTAACAAGTTTGAAAGCCATTTTCAATATTTAACCAAATTCTGCAATGAGTTCAGACTAGCGAAGATATGTGGAATAGTACAAACTGCAGAAAGAGGGGATTCCTTTAACACAAAAAGCAAGGTAGAGTGGCTGGCCCGAAACTTACACCATCAACAGCAATTCACTTTAGCAGTGTTCAGTTTATTCCAGAAAGGTCAAATTACGCACATCCAGCAAAATTAACAGTAAAATTGACAATGAAACTACCTCACACCCCCACAAAAGGGTGCAACTGTTGCATTTGTTCTCCCACAAAGTAGGAACAATGCTCATCATGCCTTAAATGATTCTGCATGTGAGGCAAGTCACCTGGGAATACAACAACCATTATAAAATCATAAAAGTGCTTTCTTGCTGCACTACATTCTGGTTGCACCGATAAAATGACCAGGTAACTAAAAATGATTTTTAGAGGATATCCAACTTCAACAACCTTGCTAGTGGCATGGTGATTTGGATCCTATCCCTGCATCTAGAGGGGTTTATGTTCAGGAAGGCCACAATTTTTTTTTTATTTTTTTTTTTTTTAAAAGGCATGAAAATTATGTCATGTGCGGGACAAATGTTTATGGAATTTACTGTTTCCCAAACATTAAAAATTGGTGCATTTCCTGTCATCAAGGCGCAGCAGTTCGTAGGAAGCCAGTTAAAATTATTAATTATTGAAATAGATCCAATCACCTACCCATTTCATGATTTCCAAGAACAAACCCACCATCTTTTACCTACAGCAGTAACTCAATTTACTTTTGCATTCATGGACATAATTTTACATCTTAATCATATCTGCAAGGCTATCACAAGGAATAAATGTGTGCTTTACTACTGAGCTTTACAAAAACATAAAATGTTGTATGCATAATTAATTCTTATGTTGGAACTTACAATGGTAAAAGTACAATGAAAGAACACATCTGAGCTAGTCCATGTCCAAAACTTCTAAATAGAAATTATATTGGCCGAAGTATAACTATTTATCAGAATGAACCACCTTTAAAATCATATAACTCCCTGTCAAGCTATGTAACAAGATTTAGAGCAATGGTCATCTGAAATACAGAGTTTTTATTTTTGCAACCACTCAGACTGGTCACTTAGTTTATACCATTTCCTGTGGGGTTCCTGTTCTTGTTTAGCATTCTCCAAATACATGGTACAGAGTACAAGCCTTTTGGCTAATGCCAGATACAAAGTAGGATGACTATCTACCAATAAACTTTAGAATAATGCAACTGAACTGGACACAGATCGTTAAACAAAAAGCTGACACGTAAATATTTTTAGTATTATTTTAGGACAGTGATGAACAGAGATTAATCCAAGAGCTCTTTGCAAACATTAGAGAACATGCATTTCCTAATTAATCCATAACCTCAGATAAGCCAAAGATTAAAACATTCACTTCCTACTAGATTCATCTAAAATGTCAAATCACCACCCCAAACCTTTAAAAGTGCTCCTGATTCCAAGATCAATTTGTCTTTTCCAATTTAATCAATTCCCACATATTAAAAGAGGATTAGGGTTGCAGATACAAGAATATTAGCATTTCTGAATTATTTTTGAACACTTTGGATATCCTATACCAAAAAAATCAGTAATAGAAACTACTAACACAAAAATGAAATGTTAATAGAACTTGTAACACTATGCAATCATTTCTTAAACCCACGCAAACAGGTTGAGATGACACACTGAACAGGAGGGGAAAAAAAACAAGGTTTGCAGTAAGCGGCACCTTAATTTTTAAAACATGCATTGTAGGCATGCATCTATTCTCTCAACATGTTAAATCTGGGCTCTAAGAAAAGGACAAAATAGCTATCCAAACTGACAGCACCACATGGAGACAAAATGCACTGTAAGACTTGTGACCAGTCTGTCAACTGTGCCATATTCAGGGTTGGTATGTGCTCAACAATGTTTAGTAATGTGACTGGTTGTAACAATGCAACAAAGCCAGAAACTGAACAAATGGAAAGAATTCTTAATTCCCTCCACTACTAAAGAGCAGGAGCAACCTCCTTCAGACACTGACTAATTGTTATATACCAAACTTAGGCATTCATGCATTATGAAGGAATGAAAAACAGAGAAGACCCTGATTTTGGCCTCATATCCCAGCACACAGTTCCATAAGCGTATTGTTGTTGAATGAATTCACATACTATTAAACACATTACACCATAACAAATGGAAGTCTACAGCATTTTCCTTTTCTTGTCGTGAATGAGCAGAAAAAGTACTGGTCGATGTCACAAACTAGACAGGCTGTTCCACAAGCAAAGAAAAGCTTTATCAAAATAACGCTCAAGACCATTAAGGCAAAAACCTATATATTTGAAGTGTAGACTATTTTTTTTTAGCCGCTGACATTAAAGAACTGGTTACCACCTTGTATTTAATGTGAACTAAGCAGAAAGTAAAACCCAGAACTAAAATTTCAGGTGGCCGAATTTGTGACAAATTGTCTTTGATGATGTAGACCAACGTCATATTTTTCTTACAGGAATTAACATTTAGCAAAATCTAACTTGTGAATGCGATGGGGAAAAAAATCATTAAAGGGGTGCGTACAAACAGCTGCCAAGCTGGAAGAGGGGGCAGGCAGCCTGTTCATAACATATCACTGATCATTAAAATTTACACAACTTACACAATGCGCTCTGTGGCTAACGATGAAACATAGCACATCATGAATAACCTAGCAAATAGAACAGAGCTGATGTCCCCCATTACTACCTAAAGCAGTTCTACAGCAGACATGCACTGTAACCCTTCTGGCGGGTGAACCAATGGTTTGCTTCTACTATGAACAATGCAGGTAAAGTAACAGAATCTCGTACAACGCAACTGTAACAGGTCAAAAAAGATGAGGAAAAATGTCAAAAATGACCATGAGCCTGAATTGTCACCAAAACTGACCCTCCAAATAAAGTGTTCAAGGTTTTTTCATAATCGAAGTTAAAGTGGATGCTTTCATTATATAAACTACATTTCAGAAGGAAAGTGTGAACCTTTCAATAGGCTAATAGTTCACATGCATAAAAAACGATGGTCAAAATGCACGTGGTGTGTGAAAGTTTCACTATTCCCCGGATTCAGCATACTACATTACCACAGTAACACTTTACCTACCAAAGTATAAATTCACTCAAGAATGGAGGCATGTGATACAAGCTTGTGATGCAGAGAACAGCGGCGCAGTTGCCATGACTGGCCACTAGAAGGCACATTGGACATTACGGCTCCATTGTATTGACACTTGCCTCCATTTTAAGAGCTCGAAGCGCTGTTATCTGCGAACACAAAAAGCCACTTTTTCGTCTACAGATCCAAGACTTGTGTAATACCTAACGAATTTCTAGGTCAACTGGTAAAACAAATTAATCCATTTATCAAAACGCAACTCCACCAGGTTCTGTATCAATCTATCGGACAACTTCAATATTGCAGTATTACAATAAAGGATTGTCAATTACAAGATTTCCTACTGCTGCATTATTTACAACTTCACTAGCATAAAAAGTTGTATAAATGCATATAAAACAACATGACTATTCGGCAAACAAAGATAAATCTCATGGGACTGCTCCCGGGATTATGGAATAGCCTTGTACCCCGAAGGGCAAGATTCCCTCTGTTAATGATCCCACTACACTGTCAATGCTAATATAAAATATTTTTACTTCTGTCCTTGTTTACGCAGATACCTAAAAGCACTTCACACGAGATCAGACCTGGGGTTGTATCATATCCACAAGCAGTGCAGAACTACACTGCAACATCGTACACAAAAAGCGAAACTGCCAAATGAGCAGGTAAATGTAAGAAAATCGAAGAAGTTGCTCTGGCTAGTTTTATATTTTTCGCTTCGATAGCTCTAAAAACCCATACCGCAAGCAAGTAAACGGGGTAAATTTGGTAATTTCAAATTGCTTAATTCAACTATTTATATGACCAGTAGTACCTAGACCGACACACGGAAGCAAGTAAAATGCAAAGTTTTTTGTGCTAGACAGGAAAATTTTTTAACTGTCGCGAAAATAACTTGAGCTACGGCAGCGTGTGCAGTCATTCTGACGGCGGCGGCCGCGGTAACCTGTAATACTGGCGCTCCCACCGAGGCGCATGTCCTAGAAAACACTATGAAATGCCATCCGCCGCTACTTCAGGAATTCGCAGGACAGCTACATTAACGTGGAGAACAGCAATTCATTGTTATACTTCTTACTGAGTAACTTCGAGGCCGTTTAAAACGAGAGCACCAGCTAGTTAGCCGAGTAGTACAGAAAAGACGAAAACACTGGTATCACGCGGGCCGCCCTCTCGCGCCAGTCTCGCCCCCTTCAAACCATTATTATATTACGACGTATTAACTTCATTAGCCGGTAGCTTGCCACACAAATCCTCACTTCACGCGTGTCGCGGGCTTCCTAATGAATTACCAGTTTTCAGAAGCAGATCTGGCGAAACGGTGCGAATCGGCGCCACTTATAACCTTAAAACTGCATGAAGCGCCCCTTGCTAACTACAGTTCCTATGGTATAACATCTCCAACACAGGAAATTTTAGTTCAAAGAACGTTACAAATTAATGATGCGGCACAGATTCTAAAATTTCTTAAGTGAAACATCATACGGATGATTAGAAACCGTTAACACCGTGAACATGTCGACAGAATGCCGTTTTATACTATTTTCAGGCCGACGAAAGGCCCGGAGAGCTATCGTTAGACTAACTGGCCTTGTTTGGGATCAACCAGCTAAGGTCAGCAGACGAATGGCTTAAAACTGCACGCTAAACACGTAACCCGAAACAAACTGCCGTTCAAATATTAAACATTTCAAAAGCTGTCCCAGCTAGTGAGTTACCGGCTGACCGCGCGTACGGACGCGGTGCACATTTTAGATAATCGGTTTTTCCCTAGCTACGACACAAGCCGCCATACTCTCGAGTAACCACGCCACGCGCAGCAAATGAAGAATGCGGATCAGCTCACTACAATTACCCGCGCTTTTTGCTAACATTAGCAAGTCTGGCGTCTAGCACCTTCGTCCTTTAAGTCCAAGTGCAAATTGAAACGCAGCCGACTCACTTGATATGCTCGTTTTACAATCTAAGACGATCTCCATTCAGTCCTCCATTTTCCGCGACGGGAATGATGGCGAAATCGCTGGGTGGCATGAGGAGACGTGAAATACTGTGGCGGGCTACAGCGCCACCCCCGACCGGAGGTGGGAACTGCAGCTGTGTTTTGTGTAGGTTTTAACTCACACAGGCGTGCAGATAACCTGGGGGGATAGCAACTGGCTTGAGCGTGCTACCTCAAGTATTAAAGAAATAAAGATGTTAAAAAAACATCAGGCAAAGGACGATACCATTTCACAGTGTCTCACTTTACAAATAATACGTTTAGGAATGCTGGCCAAAACACGCAGTTTAGCCTGGAGTTTCTTATCTAATACATCGCATTTTGTGTTCATATTTTGGATATTGAATGTGTATTTTAATTTGCAGTTTAAAGCCACGTGGTAAATTTCCCCAGAATGCACAGTAAATTGGTCAACTGTACCAAAACATTCTTTGCCGTGCTAATTTTATTTCACGAAATTTATGGGTGCGTTGGACTTGGGCTTAGGTCTGTCTGAAGCTGACGTGACGCGGAGCGAGATCTGCCGGCGGCTGCAGGGGTGGAATATAAACTGACTGCGGTCAAGTCGGAAAACTTCTACTAGTCGTAGTGTGAGACCCGACTACAATGACAGCACTGCCAGAAGGGTGCAGATAAACCTATATAAATATCACATGCATGCACATTACTTCTTTTATAATAACCAACTCCTGATTTAAACTGTTAACAGAGAAAAAAACTATTGTGTATAGTGGCCCTATGTAAAAAGATAGCTGCCAGGAAAAAGATCAAATACATTTACTTCAAGGATTCAAAGTTTTTATTGTCATGTACAGAGTACAATGCAGTTCTTACTTGAATGCTTTCTTCACAGACTAGACGATTAAACAAAGCACCGCAACATTATAGTAACTAACAATAAATAAATAACTAACTTACGTGTACTATTAGAGCATTAATTTAATTTATTTTAACTTTATTTTACCAGGTAAATTAACTGAAAACCAGTTCTCAATACTTTGCGTGATATTCGGCAGAAATAGGCTACCACATAACGTATCGGAACTTCCTGGGATACAAACGTCATGCGTGTGACTAAACTCTTCAGCCAATAAGGGCCAAGTTGTGTCATTACAGAGGTGGTTCAAGTTTGTGCAACCGGCTGAGAGGTGCTGCACAATCTGTCTTAAGTCGTCTTGCTCTCCCAAGGTTTTTGTACCCATGGTGATGCGTGGTGACGTTTTGCAGCGCCGGCTTAAGTCGGACAAAAAATCTAACCTTTTGGGGATTATTTCTTTAATGCAGTGAAAACTCTTTATGAAAGTTGTAACAGCTCAGTGAAATTAGCTCTCGGGACTTCACAAAGATTTAATATAGGTCGTGGAATTAGACAGGGCTGTCCCCTGTCCCCCTTCTTATTTTTGTTAGTAACCCAAGTTATGAACATACATATTAAAAAATCTAATTTTTCTGAAATTTTAGCTATTCATAGAGAAGTTAAACTCTGTCAATTAGCTGATGGCACAACACTCTTTTTAAAGGATATAAATGAGGTTTCTAAGGCTATTAAATGTGTGCAAGCGTTTTCTTCAGTATCAGGTCTGAGGATGAATGCTACTAAATCAGCAATGTTCCCGCTTAAAGATTGTAATAATCATGAAATATGTGGGGTTCCAGTTAGTTATCTGTAAAGATGTCAGACAGAGGTGTGAATTGAACTTTAGCCCTATTATTAAAAAAAACTCAAAGGAAACTAGATTCTTGGTTATTGAGAGATCTATCATTATACGGACGCATATTGCTATACAAAGCAGAAGGGATATCTAGATCGGAATATGTCTCACTGTCTCTTGATGTGTCAAAGGATATTGTCAATAAATTGGATAAATTATTACAGTGATACCTCAGAACTCGAACTTAATCGGTTCAGAACTCCGGATCGAATCTTAAAAAGTTTGGGTTCTGATCGAATTTTCCCCATAAGAAATAATGGAAAACCAATTAATTGGTTTCCGGCCCCAAAAAATTACACCTAAATATGTGTTTTTTTTTTAGCATTTAAACACAAAATGAACCGGATAAAACAAGAAGAGCATATACTGTACTAAACACATCTAAGGACATTCATAAAAACAGTAATTTGTAAAGTAAGAAAATAAATGTATCCAATGTGTAAAGTTAAAAAAAAATGTGTCCTGCGCCAATCGTCCGCTCCTTCCGTGTGCCACGCCCCCTCGTTAACCCCGCGTGGAATCCCCTTGTGATCAGCTGTTTCTAGTTGTCATGAGTCCTCTGTATTTCGTCCATGTTTCAGTTTGTTTCCCCAGTCCGGTTATTGTATTGTCCGTCTGCTTTTTGCCTGCCTTACCTGTAATTAAACCCCGTATTCCCCGATACCCTGACGTCTGCTCCTTTGTCTCCATTCCGTCCTGCTCAGCACGACAATATTATTATAATTAAATGTATTAATGGTTTATTATTAATATGAAAACAATTAATAAGAAATCTTTATTTTAAAATGTATTTTATTATATAGTAATTACTGTTACTGTCTATCATTATCTAAATGTATTTTACTGTCTAAATATATGTATTCAGCTAGTGTAAACATGCACGATGTTATCACAGCGAATGCCAGACTGACACTGGAGCTTACCCTTTGTTTCTGCTGAGAGACATGCCGCGTGACTAATTTCCCCGCGCATACAAGTTATCTTAGGTCGGCGATCACGGTCAGATCGAGTACTAGGTCATTTATTCCGAACTGGTTGGTTCGACTTTTAAGAAATTCGAGTTTTAATGAGTTCGAGAACTGAGGTACCACTGTATATCATTTTATTTGGAAGAATAAGCACCATTAAATAAAGAAAGAAGTTATTAGTAATGGAATAGAACATGGAGGATTAGAAGTTATAGATTTTGGTTTACTTAATAATTCATTTAAGATTAAATGGATAAGAGAATATAGTAAGAATCAGAATAGCCTCTGGAATGTTTTCCCAAACTATTTGTTTAATTCTATTGGTGGCATTGAATTTTTATTAAAGTGCAACTTCTCAGTTGAAAAACTACCTATCATATTAAGTAATTTTCACAGGCAGGCACTTCTGGCATGGTTGTTGGTGTATAAGCATAACTTTACACCCCACGGGTAATGTTTATGGAATAACAGAGATATACTATATAAAAATAAGTCACTATTTTATAGATCATGGATTGACAATGGTATTTTGATTCTTGGGCAGCTGCTGAATGCCAGTGGTCTCTTAATGACATATGGAGAGTTTCTTGAGACATTTAAAATACCTATTAAACCTAAAGAATATGCTGTGGTCTTTGACGCACTGTTTAGAAGTGCAATACATTTTCTTAAGAATGCTTGTATAAATTATAAATGGCCAGACGTTGCCTGTAGAAATATATTTATTGGGGATATTAACTTATGGGACGATAAATGTAACAACCAGCATATTAGGAATTCCCTTTGCCAACCAACAGTTCCCTCTGCAAAATTCTTTTGGACTTCCCTATTTGATGACATAGATTGGAAGAAAGCATGGAAATTGTTAAATCAATATTGCATCCAAAATAAGGTTAAAGAATTTTCATTTAAAATATTACATCGAATATACCCTCTCAAGAAAGTCTTAGAAAGGTTCAAACTAGAGATACACTCACCTAAAGGATTATTAGGAACACCATACTAATACGGTGTTTGATCCCCTTTCGCCTTCAGAACTGCCTTAATTCTACGTGGCATTGATTCAACAAGGTGCTGAAAGCATTCTTTAGAAATG
>JAOYFF010000141.1:43684-64472 GCA_025773925.1 Cryptomyrus ogoouensis | reverse complement strand
ATGTATATATATGTATAATTAACAATTATAACTGGAGATAATAAGCGTCACTTTGCACCGTAACATGGCTCGTTACGCTGGGCGTTATGGACAGTCGAAAGAACACGTCCTAATGTCGCTACTAAACGCTACGTCAAACCGGCTTATTAGTCTTTTCTTGTAAAGGTCACGAAAATGTCCAAACATCATTGCAGAGACACGTGGTAGTGTAGTTCCATTGAGTGCTGGTGCTTCTGGATGCTATTATTTTATCATGATTTGGGGTTAATATTTAATATCTGTCGACGGATACGTAACAAATCTTACATGCATTGCTTATGTATGTGTGGGGTATAGAGTCACATCAGCTCATATTACGTAATGATTCTGCTTCAGTCAATTGCTGGACTGCTACAGAGAAATACCTGTATGTATGTATGTATGTATGTATGTATGTATGTATGTAGTAATACATGAAAAATTGAACTGAACGTGAGGGAGTCCCTATCACTGTACCTGCAGATGGCAGTGCAAGGCCTTTGTTCAGACAGCGTGGGTCTTTCTGCCGACATGGAAAAGGCGTTAGGTTTCAAGCCTAAAGTGGTCGGGGCGTCAGGTTTCTTGTTTATACTGCACCCCTAAGTGATATGCATGTCTCACAAATAAAGGCGATCGTGAACATACATGCACGCTTCTTTCTAATTCCCAGCTGATACAGTAAGTGCCGCTTAAGCAGCAGGAAAACACAGCGCGAGCTTCCCGCGGATTTAGTCCCGCTGTCAGTCTCGAGAAGAACAGGTGAAACGATTCAGTATATATAGTTCGACCTGTTTTTTTTATCTTTTAACAAAAATTCCATTCCTAATATCACAGAATTGAATAAAGGTGGAACAGCGCAAGGTTTTTTGTTTAGTTGACAAGCGGCATGATATTGCGCGATATTAGCTATTGTGAGTTATTTTTAGGACCATGACCTATATTTACTGGAATTGGAGACGGGTAGTTTGCCTGAACATGCATTGTTGGGGATGCTTCATCCTGAGTGCTGTTGGCCCAAATATTTAAGGGATGCTATACATTCAGCTATATTAGTAAATTCATATAGGATCTTTTATTTGACTCATAAACGATTATCTTTGTCACCAAACCTCGCGTGCCATGCCTGAGGTGAACGCTTTGCAGTATTTGGTGCAGGAACAGTAAGACCTCTTGATTACACTGTACATGCAATTGTGTCAAGCGGCTAGTTGCTTTACCCTTTTTTCTGTTATGTGTTGTCAACATGGATTTCGTCTATAAAACAGTTATAATGGAGATAATGTGATGCATGTTATAGTGACAAAAACACAAACGATTGTCCATGAAAATTTTACAATATGCTTTATACGTCAACGAGCTCCAGGCAATTTAACATGAAAGTGCAAACTTACATGTATAATAAAGATTCACGGTAGTTAGAAAAAGGCTGTGACACTTTCTAATTCCCGGGTATTTATTTACAGTATGTAAACAACAAACCGTGAGACAAACTTGCTCACAAGTGACACAGTCTCTCTTCTTCCTTCTCGATTGCGATTATCTCTGTAGGAGTCATACCTTCGCACGTACGTAAGGTCTTCCTTAATGATGCAGCTGAGAGGCTAAATGAGACAAAGCACAGTGTTAACCATTGATATAGAGGCTTCCAGAGTACGTCTGGATTCCCTGTCCTTTCCTGGTGCCACGCTGGAGGCAACCCATCCGATGTCCACCAGATGATCTGTCAAATCATGTTCTCCGTGGCTAGACAGCGCCATCGACAGGTTTGCCTGGAAAAATGTTAGTAACACGAGAATCCTTGTTCCAGCACTTAAAATGCAGTTTTTACGTCCAGTTTAAAGGCAGACCTGTGTTTTATGCAATGAAAAAACACGATAAGAATAATAATTGTTCACTTTCTCTTTGAAAGGCTTGTAGTTATTTGTACACTTTAAAGTCTTTTATACTCTATGTGTAATTTAAGATATAGTTCCAAACATATCTCTACTAAACCATATGAAATGAGGATATGAATGAAAGACAATTATATATTTATGGAAGTAATAATACAAAAGAGTTGGAATCAGGTAAGCATGTTGTAAACCTCAAAATGGCATACAGCATCCCCTCTCATTTCCTTGTGTATATGTTACCACTTCGGTATTTACTATGCAAAAGGCATTTTTACATGGTAACAATACCCAGAGATATTTTAACATGTGCCTCTTTCCTGTATAAATTAAAAAGATCTAGTGAGTAAACATGAGGTTTGTGTATCTGTACAGTCATCGGTATATGTTATACATTTATCTGTCTTGTCCTCTTTTCTCATTGTGTTTTATTGAATGATGTCTGTGGTGGATGACAGTGTGGGTAAGTCCCCTGGAAACCGGTTTTCCCTCCTTTGCTGTTGTAGCATCTCATCACAACTTGATTCCCGGTCCTGTGAAGCAAATGAATTTGCAGGACTGATCTTTGCTACATAAACACAGAACCTGCCACGCACATCAAATGCATTCACCCATAGATAGCTTATTTTTCAGAGAGAGAGACTGACAAGAGTGGGATCGTCACCATAAAGGACACCCTGACTTTCCACACTGTCACTGATTACTGCACAGTCCCTGTCACCCGTGTGGGTCATTCAGTAATGCGATGGGGCGGGGGAGGGGAGTGGCCTTCGGGGACATTAACAAATCACAGACTTTAGTTTTCACTATTCCAGCAAGTTAACAATACCACATGAGAGAAAAAGACTTTTATACAAAACTGAAGAACATTTAAGGGACTGGGAAAGTTTCCTTTTGAAGGTTTTTTCCTGAAATACCGAAGTTATTGCTGGGGATGAGACGGTGGTAGCATTCGTTAAACTGTCGACAGGGGAACAGAGCCGAAGAAGCTTCCATCTCCTTCCAGAAAACCGCTGAGGCGTGCTGTGGTCCTCGGAGACATGGGCCATGGGGACGGTGTCTGCTGCGGTGTTTAGCCAAGACACTGCCTCGTCCTTCCTCTGCGTGATCGCCGGAGTTCCACGGAAGGATGGTGAGGCCTGATTGCGCGGTGTCCCCCACACGTGTGCTTGTGTGAGGATACGTGGGAATGTGGGTGTGTCCCAAAATGCTGGTAACAGGGGAGAAGCCGTGGAAGGATTCAATAGTTCTTAATACTTACATTTAAAAAGTGCCACCCCACCCTAGCGTGTGCGGGGACTGTCCACGTGTAATGCTTTTTTGACGAAATCACAGACAGGCCACGTCACACCGAAGTTGGCCCCTCCTGCGGGTTATGAACCTGCGACAGGGGTGCCACTGTCTTTCCCTCGCTCTGTGCTCGAGTCCTTGTCTGGCAGGGGGGCCGCCGTTGCCCCGCCCTCCCCTGGAGACGCCTGCCCGCTGGCCGCCTGGCCGGATGCCTTGCCGCCTCCATCTGCCGCCACCTCCGGCTCTGATTCCTGTTGCGAGGCCGCCGCTGAGGATGAGGGAGCTCAAGGTTAGATACAGGGCCAGAGTCATAGAGACACAGTGCAGAGCCACTGACTCTGACCCGTACACTGCAGACTCTCACCAATGTGGGTGGGGGGGGTGGGGGTGTGTGCACATGACAGTGTGTGTCATACTCACTGTGCGACTGTACAAAGCTACAGAATGTTTTGCTGTCATTCTAATGGCTGTTTGTGTGATTCCATGTTAACATTAATGTTAAAGTATTAAAATCGCAGTGGATGTAAAGCTGCCCCATGAAAACATGGGGACACGCGTGTGCATATGCGTGTGTGCCAGGGCAGGTACCTGACTGCGTGCAGGACTTCATGTGCTCCGGCCAGTGTGCCTGCTGGCAGGGATAGTCGCAGTAGCTGGTGTTCCAGCAGCAGTAGAAGATGGCCTCCTTCTTGCAGCTGGCGCACCACTGCTTCTTCTTGGTCTCGTCCACGGCCTGCTGTCTCTCCAGCTCCATCTGCTTCTTTACCTCTGCCACGAGCCGTTCGCGCTCCTGCTCCAGGCTCTGCCGCATCTCAGCCATGGTGAGCTCTGGTGTGCGCGCGTGCACACACACACACCCACACACACACGTTTGTATTCATATCATCGTGGCGACCGTGCATTCATTTCTTTGGGCATAACCCTAATCCCACCAATGACAACCTTAACCTCTACCCAGCCCTAACTTTATCCATAAGTAACCAAACAAAATACAAGACTTTTGGCATTTTTAGCTGTTTCATTGTCACAGATTTTTATAAAATTGAGCTTCCCCTTGTGGGGACCGAAAAAATGCCCAAAATTACAGGTTTTTATTACATTGTAGGGATATTTGGTTGCCTCAATGTAATACATATGCATACATTACCCACATACTCAAACACATACTCAGTGTACATATTCATATTTATGGGGACTCTCCATTCATTTCCTAATCCCACTAATGACAACCTTAACCTCTACCCAGCCCTAAAATGAGCCATTTTTAGTTTTTTTGATTCCAGTCACAGACTTTCATTAAATTTCATTAAATTTTTTGAATCACATTGTGGGGACACTCGGTTCGCATAATATTATTATACATGCGCACACACACAGACACACACACACACACACACACACACACACACACACACAGATGTGTGGTCCTTTAACAAGTAACCTGTGATCTATTTTATCCTTAAGACATGAGAATCAAGCCCAGCTTTGCTGAGCATTTTCTGGTGGCTTTGCTAGGAACTGTAGAAAGTAACGTACCGAGGTTATGCTTCATCTCGGACAGCTCCTGCTGATGTAACCACTGTAATTTTTCAATTTCGATCCTCAAGCGCCGGATCTGTAGATAGGATTAGATTGGAGCAGGAGCAGTTTAGTCGGGGTCATGCATTAAAACAGCACACAGAGTTCATGGGCCAGATTCCCACTGACCTGACACTTAGGGACGGGTTTGTCACTGGTGGGGCCCCAATCAGAAAGTCACTTTGGGGATATGATCACTTCATTGCTGCATGCAGAGGTCTGCACTCTCGCGGGACCCGCGGCAATAGAGTGCGCCGCGAGACAGATTTTCATTTCTGAATGCGGGAGTGGGACAATTGAAATGACTCGTGGGATCCCGCAAAAAGAATTAAATTTAATTTAAATAAGTATTGCGCAGATATTTTGTTAAATTATTATTGTTACTCATGTTTGTGAGTGTACAGAAAGTTACACTTAAAAATTCACTGAATAAAACCAAAATAGACTAATATGTCTAATTTAGGTTTAGGTTTTACACAGTTGGCCTATCCTGGAACTTCCGTAAAGAAGTCCCTCATCACTCTCTTGGTGGTCGGCTAATGATGGCAGAGCCAGGACAAAATTTTTTAGCACCTAAGGATGTAAATTGCAGTTTAAGGAAAGGTAATTATCCAACTATTAATCCAATTAAGGGAAAATCGGATATTTGACAGTTGTTTTCCACTGTCAGTGATGATAATGGCAACCACACCTTTTGCCCATTGTGACAAATGCAACAAAGTGTTACCATACACTGAGTACAAGCCTGGCACTTCGGGGCTAAAATGGCATGTGCGTTCAGTATTGAAGGGGCAGACTACACTGACATCCATGATATTCATGGCAAGTGCCAAGTGCAACTAAATCAAAAGTGACAACTGCACTAAAAAATGAAACGACACACAAATGTGTGGATTTTGTTTGTGCTGATCTACCACCTTTTGACACCGTCCATGGCCCGGGGTCCCTTTAACACAGCACCTTACTGGCACAGCAACCAGAAAGGAAAGTATATTTGTTGAGTCTACATGTGGGAGTGGAAGCAAAATGTGACAAGCTTCTGTGGGAGCACAACAGAATCTTGTGGGTGGGGGCAGGAGAGGGATTTAAAATTCCATCCCGCGCAGACCTCTACTTGCATGTAACATTAGCTAGCAAGTGAGTAGAGTTAGATCACAGCTAGCTAGCTGGTTAGCAAAACATATTGCTTTACCATCTACTAAATAAGGAATGTGTTTAACATGTAGTGTACTGACTGTTTGTGGCCAATAGGGGGCGGTGATAAACAGTGCCGCTGCCGATGCTCACCTCAGCGATAGTGTTTCCTGATGTGCTTTTCGACAGGTCGTTGTACATCTCCGTCATTGTCCCTTTAATGGCGTCCATTATCTGAAAAGCAGATTTCAGATGTCAGAGATTTGTAGCTCGGCACTAAGGGACGCAGTGGTTAGGAAAGCAGATGGCTCCCGTGAATATTCGTCACGTCCATGATCAGAATGATCCTGTGATGGAGTGGTGGCTCTGAGGCTAGGGATCTGTGCCAGCAACTGGAAGGTTGCTGGTTCAAATCCTGTAAATGCCCAGAGTGATTCTATTCTGTTGGGCCCTTGAGCAAGGCCCTTAACCTGCAATTGCTTCATTCTGGGTATGACATCAACCTACATCCAGCCCAAATAAGGAGGTCCTCCTACTTACAGGGATTAACTTGGGGGTTGGTGGCAGGATTGGCACTCCAGCTACCGGAAAAACCTCACACTGGTCCATTCAGACCACACTGGTCCACCACATGGCTGCAGTCAGGCTCTCATCCCTGAGGTGGTTTGTCATGTGGTGGGTGCAGCAACTCACTGTAATCAGCGCACGCTCCTTACCTCTAGCTCTCAAGATCGGAAGCCACTTACCTTGGTGGTGTACTTGGCTATGTCAGCCGCTATGTCGGCCGAGGTAGTGGCGATCTGGAAGTCTCCAGTGGTCGAGGACGAGAGCGACGAGGGGCTGCTAGCAGAGACAGCGGGGGCTGCGCTCGCAGGGACGGCTGGAGCTGCTGTCACTAGGGGCACCACTGAGCTGGACGTGCCCTGGGGGGAGTCCTTCTGCTGGACAGCTGGCATCATTATAAAAAAACAGAGAATATTAATGGCCACTGTGGCAAAGGTGATTGGACATTCAAACATTCTCTCCAATGTGGTACATTTCAGCTGTGGGATGGAAAGTGGGCTGGTTATAGTGTATTATTATTTAAGGGTCGCTTATGGTGAGTGTTACTGCACCGTGCTGACATGGGACAGAGTCTCTAAGGTAAAGCACCTTCAAACAATAACTTGAGCCCCCATGGCCCGCAGGGTCAGTGTGCAGTCCTCTAAACCTAGGTGTGAGACCAAAAGTTTTAGTGCACCTCACTGACAACCCCCCGCAAACATCCGCCTAGGGAGACACACCTTTCACGGCCTGCCGCGTCTGGTATCTCGTGCTTGCAGAAGACGGCTGTAGCGCTGATGACGGGCTCTGTGCCTGCGTCTGAGCAGCTGGCTGCTGGCTCTGCTGCTGCCTCTGTACCCTCTGCATGTGCCACTTCTGCGAGGATGTCTGGAACTTGCCAGTGGCGTTCCAGACCACAGCACGCTGCACCACGGGGGCGGTCTCACGGGGCAGCAGGGGGCGCTGCTTCTTCACAGGCGCGGCGGTGGTTGTGGGCGTCGTGCTGGGTGCGGCTCCGGGCAGCAGGGGTGCGGCTGGTCCCGGAGCAAAGGAGACCATGCTGAGTGGGACAGCGACCGGTGATTGAGCGGGGTCCTTCACGCTGGGTGTCGAAGGGGTGGAGTCGGATGGAGGAGGAGCGGTCATACTGGAAGGCGCTGTAGATTTAGCTAAAATCAGAATAACAACACTGTAGATTGGTCGTGGCCGACAGCCATCAACAGCTCCTTCTACTTAACATTACATTAGCTCTGCGGACGGCTCATGAGCAGCTCATTGGGCGACACGGCGGCTCATTGGGCAGCTCATTGGGTGGCACAGCAGCTCATTGGGCAGCATGGCAGCTCACTGGGTGGCACAGCAGCTCATTGGGCAGCATGGCAGCTCACTGGGTGGCACAGTGGCTCATTGGGCAGCATGGCAGCTCCTTGGGTGGCACAACGGCTCATTAGGCGACATGGTGGTTCATTGGGCGGCACAGTAGCACAGTGGGTCACTCTTTGGATTGCAGGGTGACTCAGAGGGCAGTTTTGCGCCTCTGGGGGTTGGGGGGCCTGCAGCCAGCTGTGTCAATGTCAAGTTTGCATGTTTTATCCGGGTTTGCATGGGTTTCCTCTCCAATACTCCGGTTTCCTTTCACAGTCCAAAAAGCGTGCAGTTAGGCAAATTAGTGTCACTCAAATTAGCTGTAGTGTGGGAGTGTGTGCCCTATTATGGACTGGAACCCGACCTGCCATTGTGCTCCCTGCCATTGTGCCCCGTGCTTAGGGTCCACGCTCACTGTAATTCTGTATCTGATATGTAGAATGGAAGATGGGTGAAGGGATGAAAGTCACCTGACCTAATGTGTCATCTGTCAGAGGTGCTAATTTAAAACTCGTTCTCTAAAACCTGGAGGGTTCACACTCTATTTATGGTGACTGGCTGCCCCTGCTGTAAGGAATAGACTGAGTTACATAAAGTACTCTTGGATCCAGCTTCAACGGCCACTTATCCAGTCGGGGAAATGGTCTGGAGCCATTCCTGAGGAAGCACAGACCGTACGCCGCGATACCTCCTGCATAAGAGGCCAGATTCAGAAATGTACCTGTACAACTGGACCTGGAGCATATTCACACTCAAATAAAATGACTATCACAGACGGCCCTGGGGACACATTTGAGCCTGGGTTTGCTGTGTGGTGATGGCACAGTCTATTCAGCTGGTCTCCCACAAAGAATAATGGATGATGCACTACAATAAAGATTACAATCCAGGTACTCCCTGCAGTCCTACAGCCTTTCTGGGTGTTAGTTCTTGCTTTGTTTGGAAGATAGTTGTATAGCTCCTGCTCCAATACTGCTTACACTTGTACCTGGACATTCTTTAGAAGCTAAGTCTAGCTGCACTTATGTGGATTCCTTGACAGCTGCATGTTTGCAATGTGCTATTTGCCCCTCTTGTGTGTTGCTTTGGACAAGAGTGTCTGCTAAATAAAATAAATGTAATGTAAATGTCTGCAACTTAGGCCAATGTGGAGGGTGACTGGAGAGAAGCCTTACACTCTGGAGGAGGCGCGCTGGGGTCCTTGGGTGTGGAGGTGGTCCCGGGCTCCTTCCTGTTCTTCTTACGCTCCCCACCAGCCTGCTCATCCCCGAGGTCGATGACCAGCTCTTGCTCCGAGTCCGAGTCGGGCTCTGGTTCTGGGTTGGGGGGTGTAGGCTGCTTGCCTTCCTCTTTTACCCGAGGCTTGTCCTTCGAGGGGGGTGTGGCCGTACCCGACGTCGACCCGCACTTCTCCGGAGGCTCCTTATCTGTGTCGGTGCCTGGCAGCTCCTTCCCTGGAGGCTCGGCAGCACCTGCCGCCTTCTCACCTGCAGCTAATCCCGCCTTGGCATCTGTGCTGCTCTCTTTCTCTTCACCCGCTGGCGGTACCCTAGCCTTCCGTTTGCCATCTCTTCCATCTCCGTCCTTGTCTTCAGCCTCGTCCCGGCCACCTTTTGCTTTCTGGTCCTCATCACTCCCATCCTCTGGGTCGCTGGAATCGGAATTCTCTGAGTCTTCCGAGTCACTGTGGTCCACACCTTTGTACACGTCCTCGGAGATTTCGTCTATTCCTGAAGGGAAATAGGAGGATGATTAAGCCAGTGAATAGGTGCAGGAAACGAGCCCTACACTTATAATATCAATACGGATAAACCACTGAAGTAGGTCCTTAGCCTGAAACACTATAGTATCCAGTTCTATTGACGTAGAGCAATTCTCCAGCTCAGCATGAGTACAGTGTAATGACAATACTCCAGCTCTATTAACGTGAGTACAGTGTAGCAGTAATACTCTAGCTCTTTTAGCATGAACACAATGTGACAGGAATACACCTGCTCTATTAGCATGAGTATGGTGTAATAGCAATATTCTAGCTGTATTAGCATGAATACAGTTCAACAGAAATACAGCAGCTCTATTAGCATGAATACAACATAACAGCAATACTCTAGCTTATCATGAGTGGAGTGTAACAGTAATACTCCTGCTGTGTTAGCATGAGTACAGTGTAATAGCAATACTCCACCTGTATTAGCATGAGTACAGTATAATGGCAACACTCCAGGTCTATTAGCATTACTACATTGTACTGGTAATGGTCCAGTTCTGTTAGTATCAGTACAGTGTAACAGCAATTATTATTATTAGAGAATTTAACTTTTTTCTAATAAATCAGTAGACCAGAGCATTTTCCTACACTCTACACTGGAGAAAAACCCAGAGTAACAATGGATTAGGAAGACACTGACTGGTTCCAGATCAACAAATAAGTTATACACTATCACAATACCTATTGGACCAGTACACAGAACATATAATGAGAGATGCTGTACTGGAAGAGGAGAGCTGTGGATTGTACACTACACTGATCATGAAGACAATCTGAAAATGCTTATGAAGAAGGTTAAAGAATAGACTAAAGAGATGGGAGTATGGCTGAACGTGAGGGAAACAGGTTGTAATCACAGGAGCCACAGCTAACTTTAGTGTTCATGGTGAATACCTTGATGTTGTAGACAAGTATTGGAACAGCCATCAATCATAAAGGGTCTAGCAGTAAAGAAACACTTTGAAGACTGCAACTTTAACCTAGAAAACCATCTTGAAAAATATTGAGGTATCTCTATGAACAAAGATTGGAATTGTTCAAAATATGGTATTTTCTCTGACTCTTTATGGCTGTGAGGAACCAGGACAGGAAGAGTACTGATCTTTTAATAGTTTTAGGAATACCAGGCACTAGAAGGCAAACAAACAACTCGATTTCTAACCCTAAACTGAACTTCCCTGAAGCACAGAGGACCAGGTTGAAGCTACATTACTTCAGATATAATAAAAAAAGATCCAGTGCGTCGGAGAAGATCATACAGCTTGTAAAAAGGCAGTTGGGTACAATCATTACAAGGAACATGCCACTGGGAAGCCTGGAGGAATGTCTATGTGTATATATGGTTACCAGCAAACAATAATAACAGTGAGGATGTCAAATCTGCTTGGTCCCATACAAACCCAGTTGTGCTTTGCAGCTCTCAATGGTCTTGTCCAGGTTCAGCTGGAAGCGACTCCTGATTTGCCTCTTCGGAGAGGTCAGGACTACTGGTAGAGATTGCTGCTGCTGCACCGTCTCACTCAGCTCTTTCAGGTCCATCTCGGCTTTACTGCGATCTGCAAAACACCCCAGCCCACGGTGGCTTCAGAGCAGAAGTACACCATCCCATCTCAAGCCGGCTGGGAGAGGTCAGGCAGACCCTCATGCAGACTTAAGGTTTAAGGAGATCAACATGCTGGTTCTGATACCAAATGGAAGCTTTCTCCTACATCAAAGACACTGAACCCAAAGTAATTCAGTGCAGCCGCCTGGCAGATTAGGCATAGAAGCTATGCAGGTTCCTCTGGACAGAAGACTGTCAGGAGTCAGTGAGAGTCTGCCATCTTGTAGTAATAATGGCATGATAAGAAGTTTGTGGCAATGATGTGATGAAGGAGTGATAGTGTACAGAAAGGGCGTGTTGAAGGTGAGGCAAGACTGATCAGGCTGCGTCAAGGGCCAGAGGCTCACCCAGGTTGAGGTTCAGTATACTCCCCGCGGCTGAGATCCGCTCCGGTTTAGGGGCCGTGGCCATCGGAGGGCCATGTGGTGAGAAGGATTTAGTTGCAGCTGGAGATGCTGTGGCATTAAAGACACAAAAATATGACATGAAACTGAGAATAAGCTGACCTGGGCGGTCGGGTGGGGATGCTGTACCACTGATTTGCAATCACACAATTTCCTGACTTTATCACTGGTTTCCAGTTCTAATTTAACATCATCTGTTTCCAAGTCATACTGTAGCTAGATGGTGAGATGCCTTGTAGGATGCAAGTGTCTAAGCAGGTAAAATGGCAATTAAAAAAATTATATTCTTTTTTTGTCTGCTGTGGGAGTGTGTATTAGAGATATGGTGTGTGCCTGTCACTGGAAGGTCGCCAGATCAAATCCCAGTGTCAAAAGTGTGATGTTGGGCATTTGAACAAGGTCCTTAATCCCAAATTGCTCTGACTATCCCTACTTTATCAACGTACATTGCTTTGGATAAAAAACACTGTCTACTACACAAAACAATACTGTAAATCATGTACGTGTCTGATAAAATTCAGTGTTTTTAATAATTAATGACAAATGAGTAAATAATAAGATGATGGATGGATGGATGGATGGATGAATGGGACAGACTGTGGTTGCGAGGTTTGAGATGGGTATCTACCTGAGCAGTCCATGCTCTCCTCACCAGCACTGTACAGGCCAGAGGGGCCCCTGCCACACTTCTCTGGCACCTCCTGTTCCCCATCTGAGCCGGTGTGGGCAGACGAGTTGGTGCTCGTGGGTGAACGTGGCGCATCGGTGGGCGAGACCCGACGCCCCGCCGATGCTGGCGCCGTGGCTCGACCCGGGAGCACCTTGGGGGAGGCACTCATGTCGAAGCTGAGCTTGATCTTCTCCTGCCGCTCAGGTCGCACTGAGCCGGCTGCCGGGTTCGAAGGGTCCAGCAGCATCTGGAACTGGTTGTCAGGAGTGTAGGGCGTCCTGAAGGGGGCATAGTTGAAGACACCGAACTTCTTGCGGAAGGTCTCCACGTAGATCTCCATCTCCTGCATGGCGCTGTTGAAGATGCTCTTGGTCTTCTTCACAGAAAAAGGGATCTCCTTAGACATGAGGTAGCAGTTGTTAATGGGGACCCAGGCCCTGAAAGGAGGACAGGGAAACAATGTATGAAGCTCACTGTTGGAAGAGCGCAGAGATCACACACCACTTATATTCAGACAGATCACATTTTATTTACACACCAATGCCACAGCCATCTCTATGGCCATAGTACTTAAGATATAGTGTTAACCCTTCCACAATCTGGTTAGCTCAGTCAGTAAAGCATAAGACCCTTCATCTCAGGGTTGTAGATTCAAGCCCCATGTTGGGCGCTTCAATTTTGAGGCAGTGGTGGCCTAATGGTTAGGGAAGCATGCTTAGGATGCTGGTTGAAATCCCCAACCACTGGGGTACCCTGAGGAATGTACTGCTCCCCAGGTGCCAGATAATAGCTGCCCCCTGCTATGTCACGATGTCTCATATGGGTTAAATGCAGAGGACGCATTTCATTTGTTGTGCACTGTGTGCTGTGACATGTCGACAATGACAACTAATGAGTCAAAAAAAAACTTTCCCCACCACAGCAGTATGTCATGGGGTCAGCATAAGAAATTAAATGGGAATCTTTCGGGAGTTTTGCAAAAGTCGCAAATACACAAAAAGTTTAGTAACTCATAAATGCATAAAGTATATGTACAGTGCTTGCATGGCAGACACCAAGCGTGTTTACGGCAACCACTCAAGTGATATCTCGCAGTGATCTCGCAGTGATCTTTGTATATCTCGCGTTTCTCGTATCTTTTTGTGCCCTTTTCCTTCCTTTTTCCGTTTTAATGCCCTAAACTCTACTAAAATCTTAAATGCTATACTCCGCTCGCCAAGGGAACCAAACAATTTTACGTGGTTATTCCAGATCGCCCCTAACCCCCCCCCCCCCCCACGTGGAATGGTTCACTGTGTGACCTGAACCATATTCTCCTTACATTGAAACACATTAACACCAGGCTGTGGAAAGTAAACGGCCGAGCATATTAAACAAACAGGTAGTGGTGCTTCTGCTTCCTGGTCACACAGAATAAGGTTTATCTCTTTTTGCTCACTCACAAAAATGACCTTTGCTTGGCTGTACTTCATTCTAATGGAATTTATGTAAATTTTATGGATTATTGGAAAAAGCCATTATACTGTCTAACAGATAATAGAGAATGGCAAATTACAGGGTTAGGCCAAAACTATAATAAATCCCCTATTTACTAAATGATTGTACCCTAATTCGATTTAATATTTATTTGGTTCTACTGACATGTTGTCCAGGCTGTACCCCAGCGTTGTGTCCTGTGCGTCTGGGAAAGGCTGCAGGCCTCCCAATGACCCTCTAATACATAAATAGTTGGAAAATGGATGGAGGATGGATGGATGTGTTTGATTCTGATATATGTTGGAAAGGTCTAATATCATAGTAAATATGATACTTATTCTATTTGAACTGCAAGTGGTACCACATATACCTTTATATGTTCCATTTAACCTACAGCAGGGATTGAGATAAGGTAGCTTGTTTGGGATTACGGAGGAGAACCCCTCTGGTGGATGAGCCTTTTAGGACACTGCTGGATTACTGTGCCAGGTCAGCAGGCAGACCTAAAGCCTCAACAGACTGGCAGAAATGATAAATATGAAATGTATCAGAGAAGGTCATGCCATGATCCAGCTGATGTTTATATTACTCAAAGATCACATGGCAAGCGGTGTGCCAATCCGAACCAACAGGAGGTGAAGTTGTGAACCAGCAGGACGTGAAGCTGTTCACCTGTCATGCTGTCCGAAGAATCGGGCATCCACTTGTCCATCTTTGTCCCGCAGTGCCTTTGCCGGCCAGAAGGGGAAGCCCTTCAGCTTGGCCCAGACCAGTGGGTGTGGGTTACTCTAAAAGACATGGCACATCGTCAGGATTAGAGCACGGCTTAGATAACGTTTCACATGCAATGCTATTAGCAAGAGTAGTCACCTCCTGTCTTTGTAAATGACATACGTCCCTCACACCAATATGCAATACAATCCTTGGATCCGGTTACAATTTTCCTGCTGTTTGTATATTTCTGGCTTCATAGTTCTTTGTACATTGTGTATTTCTGAGTCTATCCATGTGTGGATATATTTACTGTTCTTGTCTATGTATATACGCTGTCCTTCTGCCTGGTGAGCTGCTGAATGACATTTCATTGCTTTGTGTGCAGTGACAACAAAGTTAACCCTAACCCTTAACCCTAAACACGTAAAGGACCCTAAAGCTGTAAAGGATGATCTGACAGCATCCCTGGGAAGCAGGTAGGGGTGAGATACAGATGGGAAAGCCCTGGCAGCTGCGGCAGCGCCGTTGGCTGAACTCGCGTGGCGGGTGTCGGCTAGGAAAGCTTACGCATGGCTCACAAAACCAGTTGTCCCTTTTCTGGCAAGCCGACAGGTAACACTCTGGACAAACTTCGATTTCATTCATCTGTGGACAGAGACGGGCTACTCAACAGTATGAAAATTTATATTACATACAACTATTTAGCAAGGACTGAGGCGGATATTACATCGCAAGCACACAGCTGACAAGGAGCTAGCATAGGCATAAGTGTATCTAGGCTGAGATTCCAGTGAGAGCAGTTATGTGTGACAGTTAGCATAGCGATAGTCGGACAGCAGGCTACGGCATAGCAAGAAGCTAACTAGAGAGCTACTCAACCAAAGGCCGAGAGGAGCATCCAGGATACACAACGAGAAGAGCTAAAGATATTAGGTGGGTTGGATAAATATGAACATTTATCAGTCATTTATGCATGAGTCTGATCTTGTAAAATCCAAACTCAATAGTTTTTTTGTTATATGCATGGATAAGGTGTGACAGACAAGACTGAAATAATGCTTTTTGGTAGACTGGGCTTAAACTAAATGTTTCGCTGGGCAGTAAGGCTCTACAGAGCACAGGTCAAGTTACAAATCTTGGTGTAATAATGGACGATGACCTTATCTTCAGCAACCACGTCAAAGTCATAACTAAGGTGCTATTTTATCATCTTGAAAATATACTCAAAGTCAGTGGCTGTGGTCCTAATTAGGATCCAGAGAAAACTATGCATGCATTTATCTCAAGTAGACCAGACTATTGTAATGACCTTCTGACTGGTCTTTTCCAAAAGACCATGAAACAGCTCAACAAGAAAACCTTTACTAGCAAGTGCAGTCAGCAGTGATGGGCTCACACAAAGACGTGCAGAGCGTGAGGATGCTTACTTCATGTTCACAGATTTTCACTATGACTTTCGCTGTGGCCGTCAGTTTGTGGTTACCTAGGATGAGGGCAATTTTAATCAATCAAATGAATGAAATTGAACCTGACAATAATATGAACCGATAATAATAGCAATGACACTGAGGATGATGACACCCATGCCACCTGGACATCTCAGATCAACTCACCGCCATTGTAAATGATACAGTTATGCAGGATCCATTTAACATCAGCCAGGAATGCCTCTGTGCACCCGTACATTTTCTTTTTGACGTTCTGCCAAATGGAAAGTCCACCATCATATTACACCTGTCATGTGATCATCAAACGGCTCTAGAATGCCCAATGAACAGCGCGGCCCGCTCCTGCCTACCTTCTCTAGCGTGCAGAGGTCCATCGGGTGGAAGATGTACTCGGCATAGTCCGGATGCTGCTCCAGGGACACGGGCTTCTGAAACGGCTCGGTCTGCTCCAGGGACGAGAGGACAGAGCGGATTTCAGCCGAGGCAGACGAAACCCTTGGTTACCCAGCATGATCTCTGGGCAGATGCAGCCCGAGCAAGAGGCGAGGGGCCACGTCACTAAGAAGGCTGCCATTCTGAAAGCCGACAGGCATGCCTTTGTGGTTGGGGTTAGGGTCACTGCTCTGGTTAAGCATACAGAAGGTCAATAAAAGGTGCTCTTCTTTACACGGCATACGTCTCAGGATCCAGCCCAGCCTCTCCCCACACTCGCACCCAGGCGTTGGGGCTTCCCTGAGGTGTTCCCCCCATGCACTCACCCCTGGCTGCTTCATCTTCTGCAACGCGAACTTGAGCAGGTAGGAGAGCTGCTCCGTGGTCAACATGGTCATGGCCTTGCTCTGGGTCTCGATGCACTCAGCCACTGTGATTTTCTGCAGGCGAGACCAGACGCCACGGAGCTGCTGCTTCACACCGGGTAGGCCTCAGCTAACGCTAAAATACTAATGGTCAAGCCAAACCTCCTCAGACTGGCACTGCTCACTCTGACTTAGTATTATTTAGCTATTTATCATTAGCTTTTAGCTACTATGTTTATTTGTCCCCATTGAGCTGCTGCTGTAATACTTATTGTTGACATGCACATTGCAATCATGATATATATAAACTCTAATGTATGTATATAAACCCTTGTGTCCATTCCCCCTGTTTCACACTATCCTGTGTTTTGCACTTTAAATACTGTGAAAACCCTCCCTTTGTCACTTGCTGTTTATAAGAATAATGCTCACTTAACTTGAGTTCAGTAGTGTTAGACTAAACTAGAATGACACATTATCCAAAATAACTCGCATTTTGCACTTCCAGCCAATTTGCGTCACCAAGCTCAGGTTACTGTTTCTATAAGCAGAGCTCTGAAATGAACATTGAATGATAAGCAGGTGACCCTGATAAAAGCAGAACCGAAAACGTGAGATTCCGTTCGGCACGTGACACGGATGCAGTTGCATGTTAGTTATGACAGATGGCTGCAGGTGGTCAGGAAACCATCTCTAACTTACATGTTCCTGAATGATATCACTGTTTTAATTTTTTTTGTGATTAATCATGTTTTATGTTGTTAGCCTGTGTCTTACTTAAATGTTCATTATAACATCCATATAAAAGAGCGACACTGTCTACAGTTAGCAAGAATAAGGCTTGTCGGCATACCCGAGGCTGTCAGGACAGAACTGGCCGTTCTGAGGAATCCTTCGTCACGCCACTGATGCTGCCTGAATCACACTCGTTTGTGTACAGTATCAGACACTCAATGGTGACTCTCCTTTGTGGCAAAGACAGACTTTTTACACACTAAAGCGCACTCTGCCCAAGCTGCTACCCCACCATGTGTCCTTCTGTGCCAACCGCCCCCCTCCCTACCCCACCCCCCGTGGCCCAGGGCCAGAGCATGGGCACCGGGTACCTCGCACTCGGGGCAGAACCAGTCGCCCTCGGGCTCGGCGGCCAGCCGCAGGCAGCGGGCATGGTAGACCCGCGGGCAGAGCTCGCAGCACAGCACCTGGCCCTCCCGGTGGCACAGCCAGCAGTAGAAATCATTCCGGCCGTCCTGCGGCACAACATCAACAGGGTCTGTGGTGAGTGGCTGCTTGGCATAGTAAAACGGGCCATGTCTGAGGCCAGGCTGGAGTGCAGGGAGAGGAACAGAGAGGGGGGGGGGACAGAGACACACAGGGTGAGAGAAAGCATAGTGCTCAGGGCAGCAAAGCACTTAACGGGACGCGACCCAAACTTGGGGTCCGTTGCATCCAAAAAGGAACGGAAATAAACAGAATCAGAAATTCCTGCATGACTCTTAGCATCAAATGTCACGCCAGATGATTACATAATTAACCAGAGCGGGGTGGGGGGGTGGTGGGTGGAAAAGCCAGGCTGCTCACCCCAGAGCTGTTTGGCAGCAGCCTGACTGGATCATGTAACCGTCAGTCATAAGCCGGCTCGTGTTTGATTGCGCAGACAGAGGTGGCCATTCTGTGCTGGCCGGACATTAGCTCAGGACTGTCTAAGGCACCACCGATAACGACACTGAAAACACTAGTGGAAAAACAATGGGCAGGGTGTACAGCATCCCAGCAGGGGGCATATTCAGACATTTTTCAACTGCGGAGCAAATAGATGCAGGTCACGTGCACTCTTACAGCAGGGGTGTTTACATTTTTTGCTATTCGTTCTGAGGTCCCTCAAAAATGATAATCTTTGGTACCCCCTTTACAATTCAAATGGAGCCCAGTCTAGGGATAGATATGCATTCTAAAATTTTTGTTACCTCAGCATTTAATGTTTATTTCTTTTTCTGACTTTGTAAGATGGATTCTTACTCAGTTTTATCAGATTTGACGTGTAACTGGTAGAAAAATGTGCTAAATTGCTATTGCAGAAGAACATGAACAAAGGCATTACGATGACTCATAAACGCGTGGTGCCTGACACGAATAAAATTTAATGTAATTCAACAGTAACATATTCACCTGTGACTATGACAAAGTACAGGTTCAGTCGGTCAGGCTTGGTATTGTTATGACGGTACCTTGATAAATCTTGTTTTCCACCTTAAATTTGAAGATTTCAACAAACAAAATCACCCCAGTATTTGCAGCAACTGTCCAGTGCAGCCATGTATTTTTTTGACTCAACCACTAACACACCTTGTATGGCTAATCATATTTTTAACTAAGTTAACTGGTGGTGAAATTTATAAAACTCATGGGGTTTTTACTAGTTTTTATTGTGTTGCTCTAAATTTGCATATATCCTAATGTTAAGTTGTTTTTTTTTGTTCTGAGCAAATGTACACTTACTACCCAGATAAACAGCTTTAAACATTTTTTTTTACTTTTACACAGTATTGTATAAGTTGTTGCTGGCATGTTTAAAAAGCTGACCATTTAGTCATCCTATACTATATCAAAACAGATATGCTCACATTTTTAAGTATTTACAAAACCAGGTAGGTCTGCACAAAACAAAGGCATCAGGTAGCTGAAGAATAGCAAAGCAGGACTACAGTACGGAGCAATCAGTGCAGTTACCCTGAGTGTAAGGAAAGGAGTGAACCTGTATCCCTATAGCTGAGTGAGGGGTATCCCTGATGGTGTAGCTGTGAGAGGGGATGTTTACCTGTATCCCTGGTGGTGTAGCTGTGAGAGGGGAGGTTTACCTGTATCCCTGATGGTGTAGCCGTGAGAGGGGATGTTTACCTGTATCCCTGATGGTGTAGCTGTGAGAGGGGAGGTTTACCTGTATCCCTGATGGTGTAGCTGTGAGAGGGGAGGTTTACCTGTATCTCTGACGGTGTAGATGTGAGAGGGGAGGTTTACCTGTATCTCTGATGGTGTAGATGTGTGAGGGGTGGTTTTCCTCTATCTCTGATGGTGTAGATGTGTGAGGGGTAGTTTACCTGTATCCCAGATGGTATATCTGTGTGAGGGGTAGTTTATCTATATCCCTGACGGTATAACTATGGTGAGGGGTACTTTATCTATCCCTATGTCCTCGATAGTGTAGCTCTGTGAGGGGTAGTTTACCTATATTCATGACTGTGTCACAGTGTGAAGGATAGTTAACCTGCATCCCTGACAATTTTGCTGTGTGAGGGATAGTTTACTTATATCCCTAACTGTTTCACTGTGTGAGGAGTACCTGTATCCCTGATGGTATAGCTGTGTGTGGGGTAGTTTGCCTGTGTCTCTGATGGTCTTGCTGTGTGTGGGGTAGTTTACCTGTATCCCTGGTGGTATAGCTGTGTGTGGGGTAGTATGCCTGTATCCATGATGGTCCTGTTGTGTGTGGGGTAGTTGACTGTATCCCTGATGGTCTTGCTGTGTGTGGGGTAGTTTACCTGTATCCCTGAAGGTCTTGCTGTGTCTGGGGTAGTTTGCCGGTATCCCTGAAGGTCTTGCTGTGTGTGGGGTAGTTTACCTGTATCCCTCATGGTCAAGCTGTGTGTGGGGTAGTTTACCTGTATCCCTGAAGGTCTTGCTGTGTCTGGGGTAGTTTGCCTGTATCCCTGATGGTCTTGCTGTGTGTGTGTGTGCTAATTTGCCTGTGTCTCTGATGGACTTGCTGTGTGTGGGGTAGTTTACCTGTATCCCTGAAGGTCTTGCTGTGTCTGGGGCAGTTTACCTGTATCCCTGATGGTCTTGCTGTGTGTGGGGTAGTTTACCTGTGTCCCTGATGGTCTTGCTGTGTCTGGGGTAGTTTGCCTGTATCCCTCATGGTCTTGCTGTGTGTGTGATAATTTGCCTGTGTCTCTGATGGACTTGCTGTGTGTGGGGTAGTTTACCTGTATCCCTGATGGTCTTGTTGTGTGAGGGGTAGTTTACCTGTGTCCCTGATGGTCTTGCTGTGTGTGGGGTAGTTTACCTGTGTCCCTGATGGTCTTGCTGTGTGT
>JAOYFF010000141.1:26251-37411 GCA_025773925.1 Cryptomyrus ogoouensis | reverse complement strand
CTCTTCCGATCTGGGGGGGGCTGCTCCCACACTGTAACACAGGTCCACAACACAGTGGACTATGTGAGCCACCCCAGACCCCTAACCCACCCCTATCTGTACCACCCCCCGAATTTCCCAACCCCCAGTAATAAAAAAAAAAGGTCAAACCAGTAATGGTCAACATGTTAAACACATTAGTGTTCTTAAAGAAACCCCCCCCATCCATAATTTAAAATATATTTTTAATGGATCTGCTAAGGCCACACCTGCAACTCAATATGGAGACGGTCTGAGCCCCCATGTGATCAGAGGAACGGGCTTCCAGCAGGAGAGAGAGCCTGCCCCTGCCCCTGCCTCTGCCTCTGTCTCTGGCCCAGCCCTGGCCGGGCCTGCCACTCAGCTGTGGGCCTTGCTGGCTACTCCTGCCATCTCCTCCACAAGTATCAGACTGTATCTCTGCAGCAGACAAGCAACACATGAATAGCAAGAAAAGGAAATAGAAATCAAGCTTACCTCTGTGGATGCATGGCTAGCACAGTGTTATGTCAATGCTTATAGAAAAAAAACATGGAGGACGGCCTCACAGTCCACAGACTGAGCAGGGCTCGGCACTCCAGGCTTGGCGATCGGGGCTGTCTGATAGAAGCCGGATCCTGAGTGGCCTCCTTTCACAGGCAGGATGTAAGGGTGCACCCGATTGGCTGAGACATTTCCTGAGTGATTATCTTTGTTCAGCGCAGTCAGGCAGGAGCAGCTCTGTGGACACACAAAAAGGAGCTAGGCCTGAGCCACAAAATACACGCTTTAAAGCGTTCCTGCGCTCAGATGAATGCGCGGAAGGCAATAAAACCTCAGCATAACCACACAACACGTGTTTTACGTGATATTTGTCCACGGGTTTTCTTTTAAAAGGACATAAAAACATGGCTGTCTGGCTTGCAGCCCTCTTGCCGAGGGAAAGGCCTTTGTTTCAGAAATCCCTCCCTGTTTGTCAGCTGTCCACATATGATCATTCTCACAAACAAGTAAAACTGAACAAAAGAACAGTAACCAGCGACTAGATAAAAGCACTTTCCACATCTTTCAGTTTCTATCTGTGCCCTTCGTTGGCTGATCTTAACATCAAATAAATCTAAGTATGATACACAAAATACAGCCCATATATAAATGTTACTACAAAAAAATTACAATAGTCAGATAAATGTATGATACATATTTTTATTTGTGCATTAAAAGCTTCTTGCAACTGTGCAATTGTAAAATATATTCCTTGTGTTTCCAGTAACAATGTTATTTTCATGCTCATACTAATGTTAATATATATTAACACATTAATCCAAATGAGATTTATATTTTTATACCACTCTTTTACACAAGGGCTAGCACACTTTGCACTTTATCTTCCAAGAGTTAAATGAAATAAAAATTATTGAAAGGTTAACTAGGACAAATTTAAATATTTAATTCTGACGTAAAATGTGCACTCATTGACACGATATATTCCAAATAAAAATATATAGAACATGTTTAAAGCGTTGTTCTGCTTTTGCTGTACAGTAAAGCAATGTCAAATAAATGTTTAGAATAATCATAATTTTTTGGAAGATGTTTTGAGATGTGAAGATTAAAAAAAAATCCCATAAATCACTTTGTTCTAAAAATGTTTTTACTTCATTGCAATTTTGCTTCAATATACATGCTCGCTGTCGGCATCTCAGAAAAAAGACACTGCTTCAAGGGTGGCCTAATAAGATTACGGCACTAAAGCATTATAATACTGCTCTGCTGCCATCAAAATAGTATTTCACAGGGTTAGGGTTAGGTTGACCCTAACCCTAACCTTAACCCTAACCCTCTGCAGTCACACCACGTTTTCGACTCATTATCATACCCTGATAATACTAGAATTCTGCAAACAGACCTTTTCATACTATTATCTGCAGTTAACCAGCCAACTAAAGACGTTTCAAGGCATCTTTCACTAATGCAGATTTTAAGAGTGATGGCGACATCTAGAGGATGAAACAAGAGTTGCAAAGAGTCACCGTGTGGGGTCTGTTACAGTGGGTCCCAGGCCAACGCTGTATATGCTAATATAGTCAGAAACCTTGAAATTAACTACATGCTGATTTTGTTAGATTTGATTCTTGAGAGATTTTTGGATATCTCCTTGTATGTATAAATAAGCTAAAATAATCATCCTCAATAATGTCACCATTATCTTATGGCCTGTACAGTATAACTTAGGTCTGATATTTTGCAACAACCTATCGATTCACCTTCCAGAAGATCAGAAAGTCATTTTGTGACTTTGCATCATCTTTTACATTTTCACTTGTATTTCTGAGCTCTTTTACGGACTCGCATTCAAAATTTGTTACAAACTACCTGCATCTTCTATTAAACGGCACAGATTTTATCTCTGTATCACAAACAGACAATGGGTGCTTTAGCCTCAAACATATGGAGTGAAATGTTACAATTTACGCCATAGTCAGTGATAGTTGTACCACAGCCCCAGATTAAATGACACGTTATAAATAATGTAAAAAGAGCGACAATATTAGCACCCAGAACTTGTATAAAAGATATTTACATAGGTACATATTAAAAATGATTTATGTATGAATAATGTAAGTACAAAGTTTGCAGTGCTATCACAAAAATTAAGTAAAAAATATTTTCTTAGCTCAAATTTCTTTTTCCTCACAAATTTTGTGTGTTTGTTACAGGGTGCTTCTTCTTCACATGTGAAATAAAAACTAAACAGAGCGTATGCAGAGTGTGTTATTTGATTTATATCTTGCTCCTGATTTGAGAAATAGACTTTGTTACAACTAACCCATGTTATAATCATCACCAGTCTCTCCTACATCTGTAAGGACTGCTTGGCCAAAGGATGGGATTATACTAAAGTCTTTAGTGCAATATTCCTAAGCTTTGTCATACAGGTGGCAATCAAGGGTCAATTTTCAACAATCACCTCCTTGTTACTCTGTTTCAAAAAATTGCTTTTCTTCTTGCCTACACTAAAGGGCATACACTAAAAAATCATGACTACCGCCCTAAACATTACCATATGTAATATTGCATTGGAATCAATTTGTAGATGGTATTGTATGGAAAAAGGTGTCATTAGGTCCCTGAGTATTTTAGCCCCAAGTATTTTAGCCCCGAGTATTTTACCCCAGAGTATTTTAGCACCTATGCCAATCTTCATTGGAAAAAAAAAACAACAAGAGACAAGTCCCAGGTAAACGACTTAGCCCCTGATATTTTCCATATCTAGAAAGCCCCCCTGGTCTGGCCTATACCCAATAACCCAATTTTGTTACAAACAAGATTAGGGAAGTATCCTTTAAATTAATGCACAGAATATATCCTGTAAGATATTATCTTACAAAATTCAAATCAAATGTTGCTGTTAACTGCTCCTTTTGTGAATGTTGCCCTGAAACAATTGTCCATCTGTTTTGTTGTTGTACAGTCGTTAAACAGGCAAGATATTTCTAATTTTATTTCTCAAGTTACTCTACGAAGACATGTATTGTTTGGAATTATTGACAATAATGAAAGAGCTAATATGAGAATGTATGCTCTGCACTTTGCAATACTGATGCCAAAATACAGCCATGGCCAAAAGTTTTGAGAATGACACAAATATTAACTTTGACAAAGTCTGCTGCCTCAGTTTCTATGATGGCAGTTTGCATATACTCCAGAATGTTATGAAGAGTGATCAGATGAATTTCAATTAATTGCAAAGTCCCTCTTTGCCATGAAAATGAACTTAATCCCAAAAATCCCATTTCCACTGCATTTCAGCCCTGCCACAAAAGGACCTGCTGACATAATTTCAGTGATTCTCTCATTAACACAGGTGACAGTGTTGAGGAGGACAAGGCTCTGTCATGCTGATTGAGTTAGAATAGCAGACTGGACACACACAGTCATGTTTGTTTTGCATGAAAAGGGCTTCACAGGCAAGGGTATTGCTGCTTGTAAGATTGCACCTATATTAACCATTTATCGGATCATCTAGAACTTCAAAGACAGAGGTTCAATTGAAGTGAAGGTTTCAGGGCGCATAAGAAAGACCAGCACCAGCACCAGGACCGCTGTTGATTCAGCTGCATGATCAGTATGATCAGTTCACCACCAGTGCAGATCTTGCTCAGGAAGGGCAGCAGGCAGGTATGAGTGCATCTGTACGCACAGTGAGGCGAAGACTTATGGAGGATGGCCTGGCGTCAAGAAGGGCAGCAAAGAAGCCACTTATCTCCAAGAAAAACATCAGGGACAGACTGATATTCTGTAAAAGGTACAGCGATTGGACTGCTGAGGACTGGGGTAAAGTCATTTTCTTTGATGAATCCCCTTTCTGATTGTTTGGGGCATCCGGAAAAAAAGATTGTCCGGAGAAGAAATGGTGAGTGCTACCATCAGTCCTGTGTCATGCCAACAGAAAAGCACCCGGAGACCATTCATGTGTGGGGTTGTCAATAAAGGCCTTTGACACTTATGAAATACTTGTAATTATACTTCAGTATACCATAGAAACATCTGACAAAAAGATCTACAAACACTGAAGCAGCAAACTTTGTGAAAACCAATACACTGTATACTGACAGATGCAAATTCTCAGGTAAAAAAAAAAAACTTAGTATGTTTCCAAAACCAGATTGAGTGTTCTGTTAATTCAGCCGTTTGTTAATCAGAAAGCTGTAAAGACAATTAAAAAACAATTGGCCACAATGCAATCAAGATTCACAGAATCTGATATGCAGGCATGACGATTTCCCTGGTTACTGGTTACTGATTACATTTTGGTAAAAAAAAAAATTAAAAAAATGCCCTACTGGTATCGAGCTACGAGTCCGCAACCCAGAATCAGAGGTGCTGTGCATTGGCCTGGTGCCCTACCAGGGACCAGCATCTGACGTGACTAATGAAGTCCAGCATGCGACATCGTCTGTCTATTTTAACCTTATAGTGGTATAACAAACTTCTGCGTCTCCTGCGATGTAGAGTGAGATGGCGTAGAAAAATGGGCTCCTGGTTTATTGCAAGCCTTTGATTTTTTTAAAGCAAAAGATAAAGTGCTGCAAAATAATAAATAGCAGGTAAATCAGCTGGAGTAAATCAGCTGGAGTAAAGCAGCTAGAGTAAAACAGCTAGAGTAAAACAGCTGGAGTAAAGCAGCTGGAGTAAAGCAGCTGGAGTAAAGCAGCGTGACATTGCAATTTAATACGTGAGATAAGCATCATTATCATGGTTTCTGGGTTCCGGAGATGGTACTGAAATATTTGAATGGCCCTTTTTGAAACCCTTTCTTAATTATTGTTAGTTTAAAAAAATGTATGCAATGTTTAAAGATAGTTAGGCTTTACTGGGCTCGTTCTTTCAAGAGGCTCGGTGCTGTTCTGTGTGCCATGCAGAGAAATGCTGGAGACTTAGGCTGAAATCGAAAGCCCATGTGCACTCATTTAATCACCAGCTGCAGTGCAAAACCAGAAATCAGAACGAAATCAAATCCAGAGATAGAAATCACAAAGCGTTTACAGTAATCTGTATCTGGCATCCCCATCCGGGTTAGCACAAGGTCTCGCCGAGGGTTAAGTAACTTGATCTGTATTAGCATACTAGCATATGATCTGATCTCAGTTACTGTTTTTTTTAATAGTTAGATACTGGGATGTGAGTGCTTTTATGGTAAATTATGGAAACACATTTTGATAACACAGTCTTTCCATAAACCCCACACCGTGCACATGAACAATCAGAGCGAATGGAGAATTTAGCAGCTGTTTTGCCTGTGTGCTACATGAGTGTCACCAATACTCATGCCTGCTTCCAGAACGTCATTGGCTGCTCATGTAAGTGAATCAAGCTCCGTGTCACCAGGAGATGGGCTCAACACCAGCCCTGAGCACAGTCACCTCACACTGCTACTGTATTAATTTGCCTAATTCATACACACTAGTGAAATAAACATTTCCCACTTGGTATATAAAAGCATATCTATCTATAACACAAAAATCTGTAAGAACAATGACATATTCACCTCCTCATAAAATAGCCCTCACTTGGGTGAGGAACATAGCCCACTGGCAGTCCTCAGGTTATGAATGAGATCTGTTCCCTAAGTATATCTTTAAGTCGAAACAATAATAATACAGTAGGACTACATAATAATATAGTAATAGCAAAAGTACATAAGGTACTGTACTGTCACAAAGTAGTGTGTGTGTTTGTCATCGCAAGCCATTGCATGTAACCTGAATTTTTAATATAATAGACTTTATGTTAGTCTGTTTATAAGTAGGAGTTGTCTGTGAACTGCCTGTAGTAGGATGACAGACAGACTGGATTCTGTAGGCGTTGCACCTGAGACCCCTGTTTCTCCGGTAAAGCAATTAGAAGCTTGAGAGCATGTCAACACACCCTGGGGCCCTCAGGGGCCAATGCTGGGGCCTCTGCTGCAGAAAGAGCCTGACATTTGAGATTCTCACTGTGGAGCCTAGCTCTCTTACAATTAAATCTGAATCAAGTGGATTAAAACAGATTCTATAAAGGCTGCATTGGTTCAGAATGACCATATTTCTGCTCTGGGGTTGAGGAAAATGTCATTTTATGGAGGTAGTCCATATTACATTAATTTCCTCTGCATACTGTATCATGTATCATGGTTGATACATACATGTATTACACATATCTTGGCATGTTACCTTACTTCATAAACATTGTTCGCGCAGGATTTTTTAGTTAAAGATCTAGTTTCTGAAACAGTTTCTGAAAAAACTCCCATTGAGTTATATTAAATGAAATTAAATCTTAAAAACGGAATCACCTAATTCTGACAAAATGTAAAATGTTTTTATCATTCAGACGATGTTATCCCAGTGTTAGCATAGCACCACCTTCTGAAAATGTTCGCCTGCACTAGAAATCATAAAATTCCTAAATCCTGCTGCTGAATATGGCCTTTCTGTGATCTGCTGTTTGTAAAAAGCTCCACTTGGAATCCGAGCTGCAGCAGCAGGACCAACGTGGCACCCCCTGCAATGGAGAGCCGCTGCCGTCTGCACACACGGCTGCTTGACCTGACTGCATGCAAAACATTTGCGTTTGCCGTTCATTTCAGAAAACGAAGTGGCTTCTTCATCCGTCCGGGACTGAGCCCTGCACACCAGACCCGCCTGGTCAGCACCACAAGCTGTTCATTGTTTTTGGATCCCCAATCAAAAAGTCACTTTGGGCACCCAAGTGCAGTGACTGTTTGGGGCCAATAGGGGGCCCCCAAACGTCAGTGGTGCCACACAAGCATGGTTAATGCCACAGTGGCCAATAGAGATGGGGGAAAAAAATCGACTTGAATTTATGTATCACAATTCTTCTGTGTGGCAATTGATGTATCGCCGCACTAACTCCAAAATCAAATTTTTCATTAATTTATATATGTTTGGATTCGGGGTGGAGAAACTTTGCAGGTCCTCTATAGTCCTACAGGTGGCATGCTATTCCTACACTGAAGGCAGCACAGCAACCCATGTAGTAGGAGCCAATCATTTTCTGACTTTGTTTAGCAATAACAGGAATGGCAAACAACATAGCAGAGATTCGTGCTGTTCCTGCACAGTTTAAATCCAATGCATGGAGGAACTCTGGCTTTCAAAATATAAACGGTAAACAGGAGTTGGACGTGAGCCATGCTGTATGCAAACTTTGTCCTGCAAAAGTTAAATATTGTGGCAATACTGCGAGCATACGGGTACATATTGCTAGACATCATCCTGAGACAGACTAGGCAGTGGAGAAGCACAAAACCTTGTTTTAGGTTATGCCGTGACAATGACAAATGTAGCTTTCTGTTAAATTCTATTTTTAAGGTAAAATTTATATTGTTGTATTTGCAGTTATTTCGCATTAAGTACTGCCTTTGGTTTTTTGATTAGGAAAATCATTTGGAGTATGCTGTGTTTACTCATGTTCAATTCAGCTGTGCAGTTATTGAGTAAAGCTTTATGTCACGTCCAGCTCCGTCCGATCCTTGTGTGTGCCACGCCCACCTCGTTACCTCCTGTTTCTACCTGATTGTTCTCACCTGTTTCTAGTTAATCCCAGCCTGTCTTGTGTATTTAGTTCGCGTCCGAGTTTAGTCCCGTCAGATCTGTCATTGATGTTTGCTGTCGTGCTTCCCCGGTCCTGTTACCCGAATAAATCCCCGTTGTACCCTGCTTCCGGCTCCTCTCCCCTGTTTGCCGGTTCACGATCGTGACACTTTAGTGGTATGACTCAACTTTTTGTTTTTTTTTTTTTAATTGTAAAAAAAGGTAGAAAAAAAATTACAATACTTACAGAATCACAATGTATACTGAATCAGCACCTATAGGTATCGTGATAATATCGTATCAGGAGATCACTGGTGATTCCCATCCCTAGTGGCCAATCTTATCCGCAAAGTGTCAGTGTGTATTCAGGCTTTTGGGATAACCTTTAGGTCAGCTGTTCAAACCCCAGTGTGAGGACTCTTCAGCCAATGAGTCCTCTAATTAGGGTGTTGCAGTGAAAACCCGCACACACACCGGCCCTTTCTGGATAAGACTGGGCACCCCTGGGTTATAGTAAACATAGCTGCTGGTCAGCACCCAGCTTTCTAGTTGTTCTCCTGTCCCTGGACCTGTAGCATGGCATTAATTGTACTAATTGAAGTTTGACGGTGGTTTCGTCTTGGACTTGGTTTGTTGTCATGTAGGGACACGCACATACATGCCGAGGCTGACCTGTCAGCACCATGATTGGTCAGGATGCACTTCCCAGCAGCTTCTCATTGTGCATGAAAACATCACCATATGTCATCAGCCACATTCTTCTCTCCTTTCATGTCTCGTTCTTCATCTATAGGCCAATCTCACATATGTGCCCAACAGGGGATTTTTACCCAGAATGCTGTGCACATCTTCCATTTCTGCAGGTCTACAAACTCCCCGTTGAAGCTGCTCCTTCAATCTCCAGGCCACACCCCCCCCCCCCCACTCACTCTGGGGTCACACAGCTCCCCATCCACAAGTTTTGTCCTAATTACAGTGGTGATTTGCTTTGATTTCTCTGATGACAATTTACCTGTTATTTAAATTTTTTCCTGCCTTACACTCACAATGTTTAGACTGAAAATCAGTGCTGGGCATTTCAGGTCTAGAAGTTACAAATCCAGACCAAGATTATGTTTCTACCAACCAGTTGATCATAGTCACAGTCACAGAGTACTCACCTGGTTGGTACAAACATAATCTTGGTCTCTGTTTCAGCTGCTCTTTGATCTGAGTTACACCCGCCCAAGGTTTCCGCTTCTTGGTTCAGTCCATGGTTCAGAACCATGGCTTCCTAGTGGACAATGGGGACTTCAGTTTTCCCCATGGACTGTGCCATTAGGAAGGATGATGTACACACAGGTGACAGCATGTAAATGTAAACTACACTCAGCATTTTAGCCATGCTGCCTGTGGTATTTCTGAAGAACATTCCTGCAGAAGCAGCACTGCACTGTGTTACAGCTTTCAAAGCATAACAGACTTTTAATACAACGTCTTGACCTTTGAAAACAGATCAACTGAAATGACTCCATGATTAAAATTGGATATTATCAGAAATATCCTGGAGTCAGGCTGTCATGTTAAGTAGGCAGTAAACAGAACTAGAGCATTACAGTATAAGCCCAATTTAATGATTAACAAGCATCGGAACATAGAAAAACAAATGATGCCAAATGGGTGAATTAGCCTTCAGGAACTCCTCCAAATATCTCTTGATATGCAGTGAGCATCTGATCATCCAAAATATCTGTTAATAATCCCCAGTGTAATCAACATGCTTAGTTGGACGCAACTGCTCGTGGGAGTTTTACTTACACAAAAATGTTCTGAGGGCAGAAGGAGAAATAATTGGCTCAGGAGAGATAACCAATCAGAGGAGGGTCCAAGCAACTAGAGGAAGCGGGACAAAGACATCTGATTGCTTGGTCCCACCTCCTCCAGTTGCTTGGATCTACCTCCTCAATAATCTGGTTGGTTGTCTCTCCCATGAGTGACACAACCTCCTTCTCACACTCAAACATGAGTCCGTATACTCATTCTAATGAGGGAGCCATATTGAAAAGGCAGTAATCCTGGTATCACACAGATGTGTGAAAAGGCAGATGTGAACACAGTTAGTTCCTCCTTTCCTCATCGAAGACCTTCTTCACAATACTACAGACACACTCCACTACCTAATGCTACCCAGTTATATCCTGCTAACTAGGGTTAAATTAAGGTACATTGGAATGTGTGACTTTTCACATATCCTATCTCATTCTCATTAGATAGATACACACATATATAAAGGTGAGAGCGACGCTTGGGGTTAGAGAACACCCCAGGAGCATTTTTAAGGGGGTAAGGGCTTTGTTTAAGGGCCCAATGGAGACCAGTGACCTTGCAATCACAAGCACAGAGGCCTAATCCACAAACTTCCAAACTTACCCATCAATACAGTTGGACCACACGACGCTCTAGAGCTGCTTTGTAATCAGGTTGTTTGCACAGTCACCTGCTTTTGGGTTCTCATTCCTCTCCCATGTGGCACTACAGGGGGCACCTGGCCACACCCTCAGCACACCCACGGATCTCCTACAGCTGAAGGAGCAGCAACACAGACACGACGAGGAGGAGGTGAACCTCACGGCTACAGCCCCTGAAAGGCAACGCCTCCCCATCACCGAGCTTTTAGGAGAAAATGTCTCAATTTAAACTTTAAAAAGCCACCACACCTTCAATCAGAAAGCCTGAAATCATGGAGAATGTAAGCTAGCTTGTGTCACATTAAAGCAGGATCACCTTCACAGCAGCACTCAGCTCAAGCCAAATTTCCTTAGCAGGATAAAGGTAGACACTTCAGACAGTCCAGCGTGGCGTTCCCATGGAAACGAGAGCAAGCAGCTGAATATCAAATCAGATCTGGAACACTGAGGCTTTACTATTACATTTATTTATTGCAAGGGTTGCATCAATTGAACTCATGAAATCAGTGGCCTGTACTATGAAGCAGGGTTACTGGCTTATCGTGGTAACTTGTCGGATTTAAGGTAGTCTGGGCAAAATGTAAGTGAACGAATATGAAGTCCATTTAAACTGTGGTACC
>JAOYFF010000141.1:3716-26151 GCA_025773925.1 Cryptomyrus ogoouensis | reverse complement strand
CATTTAAACTGTGGTACCTTAAATCCGACAAGTTACCCCGATAAGCCAGTAACCCTGCTTCGTAGTACAGGCCACAGATGACAGATGAGCTTTGCCCCATATTAGAAAGTTAAATGCTTTCTGACAAGCATCTCATATAAATCAGGCATGTGTAAACAGCGCCCCACGTTGGCTTCAGAGCTACAGAGCATTCTTATTAGCTCTGTATTCACTGTTGTGTTTGATCATCTCTGCCACGGTTGGGATATTTGTTTTCTCATTGGCTGAAGACTGCAGTATTCTGTTACTCTGTCGGATCCCATGGCAATAGAGCAGGATTCTCACAGTGTCAGTCTTAGACGGTGCTGCACATGCCCTTCGTGGTGGTTTCTAAGTCGGCGCCCCACAGAAGATGCCACTCCGGGCAGATACCTGTTGCCTTGGACAGACACTGAGGCTAAAGATCGAGTTGATTTAAGTGACATCCTTGTCTTCCTACCGGTGCATAAACACACACTAAGCACATTGATTACAGCTGAGAATAATGTAAATATTTATTGTATACCCTACATAGGATTTTGAGTATACATAAGTCTCAAGTCATGCAGTGAGCAGTGCAAACTGTTCAAGTCTGTAATTCAAACATGTGTCCTTAAAACGTTCTGGTGTCATCATGTGTTAGTGTGCCTGTGTGCATGCGAGGGGAGGGACATACAGCCTCACGGGTTCATATGCTGCTTTACTACTGCATGCACACATTCACCATGTCAAGGACTCTGGTGTGGCAGGTCAGGAGTTAACACTTAGCTGATCAGGATCAGCTGATCAAGTGCAGAGCCCAGGCCAGGGAACAGATCCATCAAAATTAATTTATAAATAGTTAAGTATCCAGACACCAGTAGGAAAAAACAAATTGACAATGTCCAAGAGCTAAGTCTAAGAACATGAGTTATGCAGAAAAAACAACCATAGAGTGGTCAAAGAACTCAGGTGGCTGAACCAAGAAGCTGACAGAAACTCACCGCATGACTGATTCAAGGCCTGAGCAATGAACAAACAAAAAGCAGTGCTTTAAAGCGGACCTATTATGCTGTTCCAGTTTATCCCTTTCCTTTAGTGTGTTAAATAGATTTATGTGCATGTAAACAGTCTGCAAAGTCTTAAGGCCCAAAGTAAACACCAAAGGGAGTAATTCTCACCACAGAAACCACTCTTCTCTAATCTGCCTGAAACCCCTTGTTCCAGTTCCACACCGTAGCAACAGATCCACGGATAGCGGCTGGACGGTACTGTGTGTACGACCGATTTAATGAGCCACAAATAAGACGTAAGTGCTAATAAGCTATATAAAATTACAGCTTTAACTTCTGTTGATAAAGGGCGCAGCCATCTTGAATTCTGAGCTCGGGGTTGTGCCGATTCTTCTGAGTTCTTGAGTTGGTGTTCCAGTTGAAATTTCCGATTAGGAACTCGGAATTTATGAGTTACAAATTCAAACAGAACGCAGCATTACTTCCGTGACATGGTGAGGTCACCTCGTAACACAAACGTGTAAGGCATGCTGACCAATCAAGCAAGCTGACCAATCAGAGCACACTGGGCTCATTGGGGGTGGGGCTTAAAGCTCAAAAAGAGTGTTTCATACAGAGCGTGTATAGAGATGTATAGTATGAGAAAATGTGTTAATGTGTTTTTGGAACATTGAAGCGTGTTGTACACTGTGAAAATCAAATTATGAACAGTGAAAATGAGCACAGTAGTTCCCCTTTATTTTCACAAAAGGCAAACATGAATAAATGCAGTGTTATTTGCTTAAAAGCTCGGGACACATCATCTGCAGGGTGAAGGTTGGTCTTTCAGATTGATCCTGCCTACTTTTTGGCACTGTATTCATTTTTATTAATTCAGCGCTCATATTTTACATCTTCACGTTCTCTTATCGGGCTCAATATAAACAAAGCTTGCTAATAAAACGTAACACATATGTGTAATTATCGAAAAATAAAATAATACCTTGCCTCCCGCACAGCGTCTGCAGGGTCCAGCGGTATAACAGTAAAATGTATTTTTTTCTTTAAATATGCTAATGCTTTAAATACAGTGTTTTCTAAATAAACATTTAAGCGCTTGTATAAATGTATAAAACTGTAATCGTTACTAATATGTTACACTAATTTTTCCATGACCGTATCAACTGCAAAAGGCTTTTACGGTTTTTATAAAGCGTTTGACAGTTCAAATCGCCTGTCATCAGTGTAATACACTGTCGTGATACCGCAGGTAGGCATGTTCCTACCTTCCTCCATCTCCAAATGCTGCTCTGCAGAGATCTCTGGGAAGCTGCCTCACGTAACACCGGCGAAAAGCGGCCGTACGCCAAACGTCGTGAGAAGCGTGAAGCGAAACCTGAGGCGGCGGGGTGGTGGCACTACGCATCGGGTAAGAACGCCCCTGTGTTGAACGAAATTTTAATTCGATGAATTGCTTTTGAAGTGACATTTGAGCATTGTCGTGGTCATTTTTGATTTGATTTCACAGACTCCTTTATGCACAAGAAAAATCTATTAAGTTTTTGAGGTATGACTGGCATCACATTAATGAAGTTCCCTGCCTTGTGACTGTACTGGGACAAGCTCCAAATTCACAGTAACCCGGCTGCAACGGATTAGTGTTTATAGTAGATGGATGGATGGACAAAAATACGTCTATTGTGTAGGTACACGACTTTGAGCATCGTCCACTAGAGGGAGTACTCACGCTTCCAAGCTGCACGAAAAGCCAGAGTTAGAGTGAGACTGTGAAATCGATTACTGCATTAATAAATCACCCCCCAGGCCTCCCCCAGAACACGGGGGAGGCCTTTCATGTGGAGAGATTCCCAATGCCAATATAACCAAACATTCACCGTCTGCAAATGCAAACAGCATAAATCACCCTCTCCTGCAGGATTCTGACCGCTTAGGAGTAAGGAAATATACCAAAAAATATATACTCTTACTCAAGGAAACAATAAGATTTCGAAGGACGCTACTACGTCAGGAAGGTATATTGTACCAGAACTTCAGAATGTCACTTATTTTTGTCGTTCTACGTCTCTTTTCCACTTTAATGTTAAGTCAGTAGCACGGTCTCTCGCAGTCCCAGTAAAGTGTGCAGCAAGCTGCTTTCCCACACCCCCACGCTGCACCCTCTACCAGTACCGGAGGTGCCCGTGCAGAGCGAGCTCTCGTGTGCTGCAGCACCTCTCTAATGAGCGCGCTCACACAGAAGCCTTTGTCTTCTCGTCTCCGAGCCGCCGTGGATCTCGCGGTGGGGCAGGAGGACGCTGCACGTGCTTCCTCACAGCCACATCTGATGCAAGTAAATATTTTGCTAAAATGCGAAGATTATGACTCATTTACATATAAATTATTTTCATAATAACTGAGTGCTTTCTTATTTAACGGAGCTCATTTGCAATTCTGTAATTAATAAGACGTAATTCCATGCTCGTACGCACTAATTGGCAACAATTGAGGGAATCCGTGATCTCATGCACCTTGGTGTACTTATCCCCGACTTTATCACTGCCTCTCTTTACCCATCAGAGTATTTACCACTGTCCCCTTCCTCTGTCCCCCAGATGGTCCTCATCCCCACTGTTCTTCACCCTCTCTTTACCCCAGTGTGTATTGCCCCCGTCCCCCCAGCCTGTCCTCATCCCCACTGTTCTTCACTGTCTCTCATACATTTTTAGCCCCCCAATTAACAACGTGTACAGAAAAAAGTCACCGAAATTTTTAAAAAGTTTGCTACATTTCAAAGCACCTCAGAGTCCTGTTCTACATACAGGTGTTTTTCAGGTTATTGGTCAACAGTTCTCTAGTATCTCCTCAGTACATGCTCTATGTGACAGTACATCCAAGTTATACACTCCAAATAACAAAGATTTTTTATCACAGCGGAAACCGTTTTTTAGTTCTCATAATAATCTTTTTAGTTCCTTTTAGTTATAATAACTTAAAGTAATTATAAGTCATAATATCTTTTCACCAAGAAAAGTTTGTTTTTATAGTGATACTTTATTCACTCTATGCATTATATTGACTGTATTTCACTTTTATGTTTATGACCTTTAACAAACAAAACAGGTACAATAAGTTTCCTGCTGTGTGGACTGGGAAGCCTGATTGCATTTGACGTGGTGCTGTGAGGAATCACAGTCCAGTCAGTGCGGCATCTGTTCTAGTTCTTCTGGCATGGTACCTTAAGTTCTGGACTCTTTCTAACTTGGCCTTCTGTATTCCTACATTTTATCGAGAATAAATCCGGGGTCCTCTCTGTTTGTTTTTCTGCCTCATCGGAAACAGAGATGAAGCAGCTCAAATGACTTGTAAATCAGTTTTGAATCCCGGCAGCTTGGACGAGCCGGACTTGTACGTTCTTGTTCGTAGTGGAGCACACCCACTCTACTTGAAGTACAACAACTGAATAGCATTTTCCTGGCAGTTGCTGGGTAGCACTATGAATCGCACTGAGGAACAGTAACACTGTGCCCGCAGGACCAGGCACTGAAAGGTGACATACAATGCATTTTTTTTCAGTATTTTAAATTGTTCTCTGTCTACACAGAAAGTATGTGAAACTTGGTTTGGTCAAAAAAATGCACAGAAGAGGTTTTACAGGCCCATTTACCACCCTATTATTTGGCCCGAGAATTAAACAGGGCTTTTTTCCTTTTTTGCTGGGCTTATTAATATGTTAATGAGCTGTACTCTGGTTGTCTGGTCACTGAGGCACTGCCATGGCTCACACAGGACCAACATCTCTGCAGTCATGCGCTGCATAATGACATTTTGGTCAACGGCGGACTACATTTACCACTGTGGTCCAATGAGATTATAACAGAGCTGAAAAATCCTATCGCCTAGTGACGACGTAGCAGAGCACATTACTCACGTGTTTGTGGTGACGCTGCTGTAAACAAACCTACGGCACTGCCATTCACGTAAAAAGGTAGCACATATAATTATATATGGTACATGATACTTCACAATGACAATAAAAAACTATGTTAGTAGTTGGTATTTATTTACTGAACTGTACTATTTATTGTTATTTTAGAGTGTCATCTTTCTACTTTGCCACACGTAACTGCAGTACTTCCACATTAGCCTAGGCACAACCTTAGCATAGTCTAGTCTTTTTAGCATTGCAACAAGAACATTGCAATTATTTTGCATCTGTCAACATACAATTTTAGTTTCATCATACACTTTTCATAATGAACTCCAAACAGCAAGCTGAGCACCTCATAGATGTGTTCTTTGTAATGGATCTGGACCTCTGCTTTCAATTCTTTGATTAGCTTTTTGTTTAGCTAACCAGAAGTAGGCTACATGTGGTACAGAAGCCTCTTGTTGTTGTCAGTGTCACAGACTTTGTAATGTTGTTTACTACTCCCCTGCTAACCTGGGGTACGTTTCCCAAAAGCATAGCTGCTAACAACGTTAGCAACTTACATAGTTGGAACCAACTATGCAACTGAATGTAAGCAACGTAAGCTTTTGGGAAACATACCCCTGAAGAGAACTTACCTTCCTAGCCTGCTAGTAATAAATAACCTTACATCAGGTGCACTTGTGGAGAGAAAATACAGAAAGCTGCAGGTTGTGCAGGTCCATTGGGCTTGAAAATGGACAAGTGTTCATTAAGTTTGGGGGTGTAGTTAAGTCTGTTACGTAACAGTCTAGGACAGGGGTCTCCAACTCCGGTCCTGGAGAGCTACTATCCAGTAGGTTTTCTATCCTACTTGGCTTCTGATGAGCCACACCTGGCCCTGGTATTTACCTGAGAACAGGTGTGGCTCATCAGAAGCCAGGAAGGATTGAAAACCTACTGGATAGTAGCTCTCCGGGACCGGACTTGGAGACCACTGGTCTAGGATTTCTGAATCAGCTTGATTTACCACCTTCTTTTATATATTTGAAAGAGGTAACAATAGTGTTTGAGATTGAATGTATATGAGTTCTATTAGCTGAACTCGTCTTATTCGAGGTAAAGTCAAATTTTCATTCAATGGCAACTTTAAGCTGAACGTTGGCTGGATGCAGTACTTGTTGGTTAAGCCTAGCTAAAGCAGGACACCCCATCTCTCATCACATCATCTCATCTTCTCACAGCTTTCCTTGGTGAGGGTCGCCATGGCAGCATGCTGAGTAGGTCAAGATGGTGTTCTTCATCCATGGTCATCTAACTCATTCAGGAGGATCCCCAGATATTCTCAGGCCAAACCTGGGTTTGGGTTTTATACTCGCCCCCCCCTCCCCACACACCCTGGAAATGTTATCTGAGCAGGTGGTTTCCATAAAAAGATGCCCAAACCACCTCAGCTAGCTCTGAAGGAGCAGAAGCTCTGTTTCAAGGTTCCTCCTTATCTCCAAACTCTTCACCCTGTGGAGATTTTAGCCCAGCGATCTTACAGAGAACCCTTATTTTGGCAGCCTTGCTCTTTCAGTAATTACCCACAGGTCATGGACATAGGTGAGCAGAAGGATATAGATTGACAGATAAATCATGGGCCTTGTCTGATGGCTTCACCACCCTGGACCCCCACAATGCCCACAGGACTGCAGTCATCCTTCCGATCTGCCTGTCAGTCTCTCATTTCCCCTTACCAAGACCTCAAGGCACTTTAAACTCACACACTCCCCCATATCTGAAACGAGAAATCCAGACTTTTCTGAGAGACCATCATGGCCTCAGATTTGGAGATTCTGATACTCATCCCCGACACGCTCCACACAGGCCTGGCCAGAAGACGGGTGGAGTATCCTCTCCAGTATGTTGGCATGGACTTTGCCAGGGAGGCTGCAAAGTGTGACCCCTTTTAGTTGGAACAAACGCTCCGGTCCCCATTTTTAAAAATAGAGACCACCATCCCTGTCTACTAGTCCAAGGTTATTATACACACATGCCATGCAGCACTGAAGAGGCACATCAACCATGTTACCGCAGCAACATTCAGTGATTTAAACATCTCTGGATGGATTTCGTCTCTGCCTGCAGCCCTTCCACTTTGGAGGTCTCTGACCACCACAGCAGCAGCTGTACTGATGCACTCTAATACTCCAGAAGTTTCCAACACTGCCTCTTTGTGTGAGGGCATAACCACCAGGTTCAGAAGTATTCTTTCCCTCTGCAGCTGAACCCAGATCAAGGAAGAGTCCATGCCTCCCCCTCCAGAGGCACTGAACGGTTTGCCAAACCCTAACCTAATCTTTCTCTCCATGGCCACTAAACTCATCCCATTCACTAGAGTTCCCCTCTATGTTGGCCTCTGCAGCTGGCTTTCTGACCTCACAATACCTTTAATCTCAGGAGCCCCCATTAAAGCAACATCCCTGAATGCCCCCTTCTTCAGTTTGACAGCCTCCCTCACCACAGGTGTCTCCCAAAAGCTACTTAGGTCACCACAATGACAGGAACCAACCACCTCCTGGCTGACTGTCTTCTGGCACTGACTGATACCTTGAACACGGTCAACAAAGATGTTTCAGTTAGACTTTCTCAACAAACCCTAAATACTTGCCTGGGTCTTGGTCCAGGCCTCCCTCCCATACACTAAATTCCATTCTGCACATAGCTCAGGGTGCTCTTCACCCAAGTTAAACTTGAAGGGTGGTCATGCTTTTGCAGGTCTTTGGAACCGGGCCACTTCATTTTCTGCCATTAAAACTAAACTAAAAGCCTAGTTTTACTCCATAGCTTTTGAGGAGGCTTCATAACTATCTATGTGCGACTTGTCTGTTTATATGCATATTTTGCATATCCAGCACTAGCCACCCCAGAACGTTATCATTTCACATTCCCAAACCCAGTGTTCATGGCCACCGCCCTCATCTTGTGGGTAGTAAGACCACAAGATGGCCTCACTTAGCCGATTCAGGCTGATCCCATCTGGGTTATATGGGTGGCTTGGCCACCACGTGTGGCTCGAGGCGTACGTCCCAGTAACCATTTACCAGGAAGGATACACTGGCTCGTCTCGGTACCTTTGGTCATATCTATGGGCATGTGGTCATAACAAGCTAAACATCAAAAAAGGTCAGTACAAGTAGGGTGCAGTATTGTAGTGGTAATAATTGTAGTATATGTAGATGATGTAGACTCCTTTAATTTGACTCTGGTGGAATATCAAAGTGGTGAGGTAACATATTTTCAAGTTGAAACGCCTTCAGTTTTTTTTCGTGATAGGTGTGAGCTCCTGCTCATCCTGATTATCCTTGTTCTTTCTCCTCTGTTTGTGTCTCTTTATCCTGTTCATTACATTTAAATAATAGTGTCACATGTGCCTAATCATGTAACCTTTTTAGATTTTTTACCCATGACTCGACAAGGGCAGGTTGACTAGTTTGGCCAGATGCAAGGTAGATATTCTGTAAGGTAGGTATTCTATAAAATAGATGTTCTGTAAGGTAGATGTTCAGTAAGGTTGATGTTTTATAAGGTATTCTGCATTTCCATACATATGCTTGTCATTTACCCATCTTCTAGCCCCTTATCCTGGTCAGGGTCACGGGAAGGCAGGCAGCACAGGGCATACGGCGTACTAACAGGTGATTCAGGGACACCAGCTATCCTGACTGCATGTCTTTGGACTGCAGGAACCAAGCAGAGTTCTTGGTTTTCATGATTTGTTGATTGATGTAGCATACTGGGTAGGACGTTCCTGTCGGCGGGTGGAGTTGTACCCTCAAATTAAACACTTTATCAAGCTTCATAATTGGACAAACACGTGAGATTTTACCGGTGTGTAAATTAGGTAAACGTGTTAGCTATGCAGACAGCTTCATTTTAGAATAAAATGCACCGAAGTGGTGGGGGTTGCTGAGCATAGCAGAAGTGGTCTGGCGGGGGCACCGACAAGCCACAGTCACCTCTGAAGTCAGTATACCTTTGAAACAGACACAACCCATCGCAGCCCATTAACCAGGCTGCCTGCAAAGCACCAGGTGGAACCTCCAACTAGCCTACCCAGCCACCCATGTGACGCTGCGTTGGGTGTCCTCAGGCAGCCTCTGAAACAGAGACAAGAGGAAGCCTGTGAATGAAACTTATCATACGACCATAAACTGTCCATTTTTTACAAACGTTAAAGCACTGTGCAGCCCAGCCCAGTCAGCGTTGGGGAATATTTTTCCGTCACGCATGGGCATCGGCAGAGCACTAAATGTAACGATAGCACTGCCGCTACACTACAACCCCCCTCATGCTGACCGACCTGGACAGGCTTCCTCAGGGAGGTCAGTCAGAGGTTGACTGCGGTTTACAGCCATTCCACTCCAGTTCAGGTTTATAGTTAGGCAGAGAGGTGTATGTCACCTCTCACCCAGCCCCTATACCCTAACCCTCCACCCCACCCTACAACACATTCCTTTGTGGTTTTCTGAAACCAGGAACAAAGCAGGATTGGCTCTGGTATCACTGAAAACCGGCACCCACGCACTGCCCCGTTCTCACTCCAACTGCACAAAAACAAACTCATTCCAGGTTTGTCCCTCAGTCTGCCTCCCTCATGCACGGCATTCCTAAGTATCTCTGGCACACTAAACAAATTTCCATACATCGAAACTCAAGTTTTGGTCACAAACATGCAACACAGGCACAGATTCGTGGGGTTTCTCATCTCTTGCTCTCACAAACACACAACACAGATGCCGATTTGTTCGTGGATTTTGTCGTCTCTACCTTTCGCAAACACAGGACACTCATACTGAGTCATCAACTGGTTTGTCATTCCTGTTTCTGTCAACCATACAAACACATGTACAGTTAAAAACAGGTACTTCACTCATGACTAAAATATTCACATCTTTAGACAGGTTCTTTCACACACGCGACAGGTTTTACCACTCAGCTTATTTCAGAGCACTAATGGCAGAGGGCTCTTGTGTTTATACAGCATGTATAATATGGCTCAGTGGGCAGCACTATTGCTTCACACCTCCAGGACTGGGTGTCCGAAAGCCACTCCTGCTCTGTGTGTGTGGAGTTTATGTGTTCTCCCCTCTGTGACCCTGTCCTGGGTAAGTGTTTAGAAAATGGATGCATGCTAGGATATCTGCAGTATGATTTCACAAGCTATGCAATGACATGTAGCTGCTTGTTACAGCACAGCTTGTCTTGCTGCGGCCTTGCTTTCAGTGGATGTCGGTTGTCATATTCCTGCCCGTCTCCTCCCTGTCATGGCCCTAACAAGCTACAGCTATCCCTCTCATCTTGCCTCTCGTTCCTAACCCTCGTGTGGAAAAAACTCATAGCTGCATCTCGTTAGTTCCCTCGTTAGTCCTGTATATACGTGCTTCCCAGTCCTGTGTTGCTCAGTCCAGTCATTGACATCAAACCCTGTTGTTGCCTGTGCCCTTCCTTGTTCCACTCCTCCAGTTTTTGATCCCTCATTATTCTATTTATTTCCAGTCTCTATTCTTTAAGTTCAAAAAACCCACTTTTGTTTCACCACAACACCTGCTCTCATGTCTTTTGTCCTGCAAGTCATGACATCGGTAACCTTTGTGACATGGTTCAAATTCGAAGATGTGGTACTCCAGAAAAAAATAACAGAATAAAAGTGTGGTGAGCAAGAGCTTCATTTAAGCATAAGTAGAAGGATGCCTCCCTCTTTCACTGTCCATCTGACAGCTTCCTCTGAGGAGTGGCTGAGGGAGCCCTTCTGCCTGGGTGTCTCTTCCTATGTGCGACCAGGGAGTCGCTCCCATCTTATTTACGTGCTGTAGTGTGCTGCTGCCCTAGGAAGTCTCGTCTGCCTTGAATGCTAAGTGGACAGACGATATAGCAGAGAGCACTCGCCTTTGCTGTCTGTGTCCTTTTGGAGCGTTTCTGTCTGACTCTGCTCATCTGACTCTCTCTGTGTGTCCCTCTGTGTGTCCCTCTGTGTGTCCCCCAATTTATTATCCTTCAGGCAGGAGTACAGGTGTACCTCTGAGTGAAGAAATCAGCCTGAATTGCTTCGTAACTTAGTCGTACATGTACATTGACCAAAAAGATATTCTCATCTATTCTATCCTTTTCAGGAAATACTGAAACTGTGCAGGTGAATAAAGCACAATACTGTATCCTAGGCAAGCTGAACACATTTATCTGATGAGCAGGCTCACAATCATCCTTCATGCTGATAATCTGGGCGTCCAGTTCATGAACAAAGTGAAGTATAACTAGTAGCCTGTTGCTATCTCTTAGATGTCTGGCAGGCACCTGCTGATGTACCTGCCAGGTGGGGGGCAGGATTGGAGACCGAGGCCTTCAAATCCACACTCCAGGATGGGCCTGGGAGTGCCGTGCTTGAAGAAGTCACCCATGATCCTGCAGTAGATGCTTAGCTTTATATACAGACCAAAAAGGTACAGAATTGTGATGAATCTGAATGAAGGAACTGGATGTCTGCATTCTGAAGATTGTCTGGTCTTGATCCTGCGAGTGGGATTTTTCCCAACACTAGTATGCACACAAAACTTTTTTGAGCAGTACAGGAAAAGTTTTAAGCCAGTCTCCATTAGAACCCAGGACCTAATGGTTCATCATTCATTCTACAGGTAAAGTTCTGCTCCCATGCTTATGACCAGGTAACAAGCATACAATTATATATTGTAGAGCCAGTTAACAATGTAAACATCTATTCCATAATTCTTCAAAGGTACATTAATTATTTCTTTTTATTTATAACAAGTATTTGAGCCTATAGAAGTGCTTTCCAGCACCTTCCCACTGTGCCGCCCGGCATCTGAATACTAATCGAATAATAGCCTCTCTGGCAAAGAAGCCGTTGGCTCAGCTTCCACCACATGGCCCTTAAGTAATTGGACCTAATGGGAGCGCCTAAGTGGACTGAAGTGAACCCATCGAATCAGCACTGTGTTATTACTGCGTTTGTGTTGTGATTACACTTGAACTGGAAAACCGCATAGTTTTAGCTGGATTTTTTTGGTAGTTTTGTGTCGTTACAGCCCTACAACGAAGATGATTTTTCCCTTATAATCAGCATTTTTATCATCCATCCCTCTGTCAAATTTCCAAACCCATACAGGGTGACGGGGGCTTGGAGCCAATCCCAGGCAGCACAGGACATATGGTGGGGGTCACTCTGGACAGGACGCCACTCCCTCAGACGACAGCATACGTTATTTATTTCATTATACTTATAAAGGTATATTGATACATGTATGTGTTTATAAGCCATGTTCATATCTGGCACATTCACCTTGATCTCTGAGCTCCAGTTTCTCAGTCCTGGGGCTTGCACACAGGTCTTCCTGAGGGGATCGTATCCACCTCTTGATGGATCTTGGGGGCTTTTATAGGGTATTAGTAACTGATGCTGATTGGCCAAAGGCAAGGACTGTTCTGAAGGTGCCTTAGGGTGGCGGCAAGGGGAAAAGGAGAGCCAGAGATATCATTTCAACATTACTTTCCCTGTGCAGGTTGCAACCATATTGTTGGGTTCTACTGTGTTCAGTACAATATAAGTATTTATTTTATGCTATGTTTGATTGATATGTTATGTATTTAATATGTGTGTATGAATGCAAGTCATTTATGTTATGCAAGCTGTTAGTAGATTTTGTTGTACTTCTGTATGCACAATGACAAATAAAAATCCTTAGATATGGATGCAGCAGAATGAATTTGGGAACCTTTAATAAAAAACTAAACTAAAAAGATTTTAATTTGAATGCTTCTTTCCGTCAGTATCTACTCTGAAATGATTGCGGGGGTGTGTTTGCCATGCAGCCGTGTATTTGGGCGGGTGAGCAAATACTGTGACCTGAAGCAAAATCAGCATTGTGGTGAAAGCTGATCAGGGTGTGGAACTGACCAGCACAAAGGTGGACAATATGCTGGTAAAGCAATGTGTGGAATCTCACGGCAGGGGAGCGGGGAGTCGAGTCATCTGGCCCATCAAACAGTCTGTGGTGGTGTTGTAAGATCCTTGGGGCTCTGTGGATAGAAAACAATGCTCTCTAAATAATGATATTAACGAAGAGTAAACACTACATCTAATAGACGCAGAGGTGCTAACGAATTTATCAGACATTACTATAAATGAATTAAGCAAAACAAAGCCAGGTATGAGACAAAGAGTCCTCTATGCATCCTGTTACCACTGCTCAACAAATGCCAAAGATTTAAGTTCAACACAGTATTTTTAAATGATTTGCTTTGTGTTGATTCACCTTAAATGAATTTGTCGAAGCGGGGGTATTACAAGTGATTCGCAGCACTGCGCTTGCGCTTTTTAAGGCGCCTTTTGTTCATCTTTTTGAAAGGCGTTAAAGCGAGCGATTAATTTAGTGCGACACCTTAAGTCACTTGTTTCTATGTCTCACTGTCGCCCACCACGTGTATATTTAATTTGGAAATATGTGTATGTTATTGTCTATCGAGCCAGCATTTATATAACAATCACGCTCAAATATGCACATGCAGGGAGCTGCGAGTGTGGACTAATTGGGGAGTGCATCTCTCCGCGACCTCCCTCCCCTCTTCCTCTGCTTCTCCTTCCCCTTCCCCCCCACTCCTTTTAACGTTGTCTCTCTCCTTCTCAAAGAACAGCTGAAATCCTATACTGGTGCGCCCTGGATCACCATGGAGACCGGCTTGGCGCTATCTCGCGCCGGGAAGACGAGACGGGCCCCTGGGGTCGCGCAGCCCCCCGGATCCCCCAGTCACTCCTGGCGTGGGACTCCCATCCCATCCGCCCAGAGTCATAGGCAATGCAGTGCACAGAAAATTACGTTTTTTCTTCTTTACAAGGTTATCAGCGTAAATAATGCGACTCTGTGCTGACCTTTGATAGAATAACGATTATACTGCCTTCATACCTGTGACTGTGGTTGTGTACACATGCATTAAATGTCAGTTGTATTATATGGATTTTAATTAAATGGAAAGGAATGCACCGTCAAATCACCACTATCATCAGAATTCATTGTTATAGTCATTTCATCATCAACATTATAAATATAATTATTAATGTTCTTGTGGTTGAACCTTTTGAATTTCTTAAATTATATAATGTCGTGCCACAATTAATTAAAAATGATGAACAGATCGGAACAGTTCGTTACTTTTGTGCGATTGGAAGGGTTTACTTTCGATTTAAACACTTCTGTTGTGACTGGCGAAAAAGCACCTTGCTATCCTGTTATAAGATCTCATAGTTGTATGTATTTTCCGTGTCACTTGTCACTTCGCTTGTCCTACTCTGCGTTTCAGCCTATTTGTATGGTAAAGATTGCATAAAATGCGGAATGTTATTATGAGCCACTTGTGAAAGTAGAGGAATAAAAAATGGTGAAATTGCGTTGTAGAGAGTATTTATTGTTGGGCGTCTTTACATGTTTGCGGCTATCGGTGAAATACAATAAAGGACATAACTGTTCGAAAATAAAATACCCCTCAAAGTTGCAATTAACAGAAACGTGGACAATCAGGAATGCGACTCCTCATGAATATTTAACTAAGATACAACAAAATTTCATGACCTAACTACGTTACACACCCAGTGCTTTAACTTAAAATTGCAGCTGCCTAATTTTAATATGTTACTTGATCTGATTTATTATGAGAAAATGCGACGGCAGACCTTGATTGTACAAAATAAATACAGATTTTTTTGCTGCTATATTGTTACTACTAGCCGTCTCCAGTTCTGCTCTGTTTAACGTCTAATGGAATTCATGTATTTGTAGTCCATTTTCGAGGCGACGTCAGGAACCGGGAAGGCTGTGTCTGCAGCGCACGCCTACATTGCCCATGATGACCATCGGCACGATACAAACTGCCTTCTAGCCATCTCTAGTTCTGCTCTGTTTAATGTCTAATGGAATTCTTGTATTTGTAGTCCATTTTAAGGAGTAAATCCAGAACCAGGAAGGCTGCTTCTGAAGGTCCCCCCTACACGTCCCATGATGCCCTTCGGCGCGATACAAACTGCCTTCTTGCGCTTAAGGAGTGTTTCCCATTTAAACAAACACTGCTGAAGATGGCGGAGAGTTAAGAGTGAGGGAAAAAAAGGAACTGCTGAGCTGTGAGGAATATACCGAAACTGGTAGGTTCGGAGTGGCTTCGTTTATTGCATGTTGTGCTGCCCGGGTCGTGAGATTTTCGGCGTTACTTGATTAGTCGCAATCCGTTATGAAAAATGTGAAGATCGACTTTGGTGAGATATCAGCAGCTACCTTACAGTCATATCGCAGTCTGTGCTGTCGCGCCGCGTCCGTCCCTGTGTTTTAAGGATGCATTTAAATGTTATTTAGCAATAATCTGCTGGAAAATAGGCGGCTCACTTTCCCGACCCCGCCAATAGTAGTATATCTATTTACATTAAGTTAAGTGAAGGCTGTGCTCAAAACCTGCCAAGATTTTGTAAAGTTTTTTTATCTCTCCTTTCTGACGCAAACCAAAAACATTTTCGGCATTTGGGCAAGTGTTGGAAATATAGGCAGATATTTGCGCAACGTGGTGCTTAACGCCGTTTGATCTCTTTTGCAAACTTTATCAGCATTTGGGCTGTGCTGCTTCGGCATGCGCGCGCCTTACGGTCGTCCCTTTAAATACCCAGCATTGGTATTAAACATTTATTCGCGTGAAATGCCGTCCTGCCGTTTACGTCACGCTTGCATGTTTTTTAAGTTTGTGCGGGGGATTATAAAGGTGGTTTTTCCACTGTCGCGACTTGCAAACTTTAACTTGAATAGAATATTTATGGTGCATTTCACCACTCGGACAGAGCACAGGGGACTCCGTGTGCAGCTTACAAGTGTCCTTATAAATCAGCAGGGGCACTTTACTGTCCCTCGGTAGCCCCCCGGAAAAAGCGCCGCCGTCTCGGCTGGTAGTATGTTTCGGGGGGGCTGCCCCGACTCTTGGCCAACGGTCTGCGATGCCTCTGCTGGGCGAATCCCCCGCCCCCCACGATCACTGTGCACAGCCGCCTGGCTGCCGATAGATGCACGGTGATAAATCGCCCTGCTCCTGTGTGGCCGTGGTGCCGGGCTGCAGGGCTGTGGGGGTGGGGGCGGCGGTCACCGGCTTGCGACCTTTTCCCCGACGTGATGAGTCCTGCCGGCCGGTGCCGCTGCGCTGCGCAGGCCGAGCTCCAGGGTCCGAGGGGAATAAACATGAATGTTTCCGATGCATTGCAGAGGTGCACGTTTCTGGAAGTGTTTACATCGTGGCGTTCGCGCATTCAATTGCAGTTGAAATCTGAGACGCACTGTGCACATTTTCCATATTGGATGACTTAATGATGGTTTAATATGACTTAATAACGATGATGATTTTCGCCGTAGTGTCATTCGGACTCATTGAGCGTCGTTCGCTGTAGACTTCGGGCTGACAAAGGGCCGGCGGGGCTTAGTGAATCTCTGCTGCCACTTTGAGCTTAATGGTCACGGCTGTGGAGGTTCATGCCGGCGGCCGGCTGCCGATCAGCGCGTTGTTCATCATTCAGACACTGCTTTGATTCTTAAGTACGGCGGGATTATGAAGTAGAAATGATTTTAAAAGCACGGAGCGTCTGTCGATGCCTTCCCCGGGTGCCACAGCCATCTGTTTCTGCTGTGGGCTGAAAGAGGGGCAGCAGATTGCATGGGGACTCTACAGGTGACAAAGGGACGGTGACAGCCCCCCCCCACACACACACACACACGCACACACACACATGTGCGTGCAGGCAGACATGATCCGCCCTGCACTCACATTCTCCACCAGTCACAAACACCAGGTGTACCTCGCTAACACCGTAACAATTTTTTTCCCTGGCTTTCTGACACACAGAGGACCTTTAAGAAGCAGCGCCCCACATCGCACCACTTTTTAACATTAAAATGTGTCCTGGTTCCTCTTAGGAAACAGTGACCAGTTCTCACTGGGTACTGACATAGTTTCAGGTTAACCTGGAAGTTTGAGACTTAATATTTTATTTTGTTATTTCTAAATGTTTAATTTGTTTCCTGTTACTGTTTATCCCTCTTCTGGTGAATTGCCCACTATTTTGCATGTAGAAAATGCTAATTAGCTATATTAGGGTATATTTTCAAGGTAGGAGTAGAGCTGTCCAACAATTTCTGCCAGTCTTCCACGCTGTGGTTGTAAGGCTTAGGGCTGGGCTGTCGGGGGGGTTCTGCTTATCCCACCTGTGCATGAATTGCTGTTTGTGTGTCATCCTGCCTCTTACTGCCTGCGTTTCAGTGCCTGCGCACTGCTGCACGCAGAGGTTACACAGTGCTCAACACCCTAGCTGTTTCCAAAAAGCTTTGGCGGTTGTGTCACTTTAGTCGGGCTCTAACTGTAAGGAATAGTAGCCATTTTTAAATTTATTTGTGGTTTTCCTTTTTTAATTGTTTTTGTCTAGCTGTTACTTAAGCATAAAGTGGCATGACTCTAGGGTGGGTCCTTAAGTTAAAGTGTGTGTGTGTGCGCGTGTGTGCTGCATGCGTGGGCTGGTAGGTTTCCCTGGCAACCTGTTGTTACTTGGTGATTGGGTACTTTTGAGTGGCAGGGCAGCAGGGTGTGTCATAACTGCTGGGGGTTGATCTGGGGCCCTGGGTGACGATGTTCCCTCGCTGTGACAGTGGCCTTTCTTGCAGCAATGCTAGTGACATCCCCTCCAACAGCACTGGGCCAGACTGTCTTTTGTCCGCTGATGGCATGGTCTAGTTACATCATGATCACTGTCCTGACCAGTAGGCGGCATAGTGTTTAAGGGTGCAGAGTTGGAACTGGATCTTTACGGCGTCGTATCCGATGTTTGGATTCCCGGAATGAGTTTTACCAAATAGGTGGCTTAATCATTCAGCCATTTAACTAGCTGAAAAGGTAATCGTTGGTTTTAAACCGCTGGTGGGTACAGGGCAGGCAGCTGCAGTCGGAGTGTGGTCTAGCTGGGGAGAGCACGCCTCTGGCTGGCACGTGGCGGCTCTGCGGCCTGCACAATCCACGCTGACAGCATCTCCTTTGCTCATTTTCTTTTTCTCCTTCTGTTTGTAGCTGTGTAGTTCATTCGAGCCGTAGTTCACAAATGAAGAGTTTCACTCTCTCATCCTCCGAGTCATGGAGCTGCACGCAGCCCCAGGCCGGCTCGCGTCTTCATGTGCACCGTATCCTCATAGAATGTATTGGAACGTGCTGGCAGCCGGTGGCAGGGCCCCTTGGCCTCACACTTAGGAGTTGGGTGCAGGGGGGACTCGTGCCTGCAATGTTGTGGCCGTCCTTCTTGCCAGAGTGGAGTTTCCAGGGGGCTCCTTTCTTAGGCAGGAGGCTCTCTGTACCCCCATGCTCCCTTTGGTTGGTTATGGGACCAAAGTACTTGCAGTTCTTCATTCGGGGGTGTTGGGGGCCTGTTTATGTCCTGTTTCCTGGCTTTCGGTGATGGGGGTTTCTAATTTCTGTGGTCAGCTTGCCTCCTTATTCAGTATTTTCAAATCCAGGTCATTAAAATAATGCTAACATCAGGTCACTGGTTTGCAACACTGTGTGGTGTTAGGGGGCTGTTTGTAAGATGGTTCTCCTAGAGACCTCCTCTCTGTTATAAGGCTGTGTCCATAATAATTGCTTTTGCAGACTTAACATTGGCATGTGTGCTCTCAGCCCCCTGAACCCAGCAGCTGTGCATATGTGCTACTGCGTGTTCGTTAGCATGTTAGCAGACATGTTTGTGGATTATTGCTCACTCATTAGCATGTCACTTGGTGTGTGGTCTATATTAGCGCTCATTCATTACCATGTTAGCAGGCATGTGTGGTATTGCTTGCTTATTAGCATGTTAGCATCTGTGTGTGCAATATTGCTCGCTTGTTAACATGAGGGAAGGCGTGCGTGTGTTTGTGCTGACTCGCGCATTAGCATGTTAGCAGGCATGTCTGTGTGTGCGCGCACTCGTGCTCATGCTATTGTTAGCTCCTTCATGATCCCAGCCTGGTTTTTCCACATTGCTCTTGGTGTCTTGGGTGCCGGGGCCCGTCTACATGTTAAAAAGCAGCCTGGGAAGGCGCTCTGGTGTTGTGGGGGTCCCTTAAGTGCCACAGCGGCTGCTGCATCTTGGAGGCTTTCGGGCGTCTGCGTGGGAACATGCCTCATGGAACCGCAGTCCTGCATGCGGGTCCTCTGTCTGCTCTGCCACGGAGGTTCAGCCATCGCTCTGTATTGTTTTGCGAAGGCTCGGAATCTGGGTCCCCCGTCTTTGTGTGCGGGAGTGTGTTGGCTCGCCTGCAGCCCGACACGCCGCCTTGTTCTGCATGAGCCCGCCGCTACACAGGCCGACCAAACGGCCCCGTGGCTCCAAGGCCGTCTCTGCTGAAATGGGGCTGCTGCAGATGGTCTCAATTATCATTATGTTTCGGGGGGGGGGGTGGGTTTCGTCATCCCTGCCACTGCTGGTAAAATCTGAGGTGTGTTTTGGGGTGGGGGGGACAGTGCGCACGCATGTGTGTGGGTGATGGTCGTATCCAGCTGTGACTGGCTGTGCAGAGCGACGTTGCCATGGTGATGGAGTCCCGCGCGCCAGCCTCAAGGTCGTGCGCCGAACGAACCGTCTGCGCGGAGCGCGTGCGCGGCATCCGGGCGGCAGCTCCAGCCGTCGGCACACCGTGCTTGTGAATGGGAGCCCCGTCCGTTGCAGCAGAGAGGCGGCGTTGGTGGCTCACTGTCCCTATCACGTGGTGCCTCCCCTCCTGCGCCTTGGCTCCGTTCGCTTGTTCCTTGTTTTTATATCGTGGCCCAGTTCTGGATTTCTGTTTGATGGTGTATTGATTGACTCTGCGGGGGTCATGTGGTTCGCTTGTGATGCTTCATCTGCTCTCCGACCCTCTGCCCCACCGGGTCTAAGCTCCGGTTGTGCTTAGCTGAGGGTCTGGGCAGGGGATGTGGGCCGGTTCTGGTAGCCGTTGTGTGGCAGACTGCCTTTCAGCCTGTAACAGTGGTACATTCTGGAAACCCTTGCTTTGTGCTGAGGTCTGTTATCTGTCACTGCACACGGAGGCTTTGGCCTGCAGGGGGTGCCGTTCCCAGTGCCCAGCCAGCTGCTGTCCTTAGAGCCCTTTACCTTCCCTGGTTCCCTCCCCCTCCTGCTTTGGCACCGAAACCGCAGGCCGGTTAGAGGTGCGGTCAGATGCTGATAGTGCTCTGAGTGGAGCTGGGCTCTGCGCCTATCTCATCCCCAGGTTCCGATTGGCCGTCCTGGCTGTTCTGTATCTCTGTATCCACCCCCTCCTCCCTGTCCATTTTTACCCACTGCTCTGACCGGTTCTGCTCCAGTTCTCCCTCCCTCCCTCCTCTTCCTCTCCCTCCATCTCTGCCAAACTCCTTTGTCTCCCGTTCGCCACCCCCCCTAGTCTCTCTCTCCCGCTCAGCCACTCTCCTCCTGTCATTAGCAGTCAGGGCCCTCCCGGCACACCTCCGCGGGGGCTGTCTCTGCAATTTTACTGGCTGGATCCTCCCAGCCTTGTGCTCATTCAGGCGGGGGGGGGGCGGGCAAACCTATGAGCACGATGGGCCTGATGCGGACACCCCCAGGTGCCCCCGGAGGAAGCGCCGCAGTGGGCAGAATCCAACATGCAGTGACGTGCGCTTTGTCTGGGTTTAAATAGCCGAACGTGGGGTGCTGTGACTGAAGTTTTACCAGTGCTTTTGAGGGGGCGCACTGTGAAGTGTAACAAAGGCTTGTGTGTGCCTGTATTGGGGGGGGGGTTAATTTCACAAATGTCTTGGGAGTGCCGGGCTCGGTGGTTTTGTCTCTGTGACATTAGGTCCAGTAAAAACAAAAGCCTTTTGTGCACAGACTAGAAAGAGGAAGGTGAGAAAGAAAATGCATGAGTTTCCACATTAAAAGTCGTCTCTCCACCGGTGAGCCAGCCATTCATACGCCCAGCCCTGACAGAAGGGGGCATTGTGGGTAATCCTCAGCTGGACATGCTTGGGGCACGGCCTGTGTGTGCCCAGAAGCCACAGACATGCCATGCCACTCTGCTGCAGTGTGGAAACGGCGTGGTGGGGTCCCCTCCCACCCTGCACCTGGCTCACCCGCTTCGGGTGGAACCAGCACAGCTTGTGTTGTGATCGCTGTGCCCCGGAAGGAGTCGGGGGCATGACCCCGTGGCGGGAACAGTCGACCTTGACAACTTGCCACAGAGAGCCGGGTGACAGGTAATGGCAAGGGGTTTCCTGAGACCCCAGCGTGCCAGAGGGGCCTGTGTGTGTGGTGCCCTCCTTATTTTTATTTTCTGCTGAGATTCGAACCCGGGACCTGTGGCCTGTGTGTTTTAAGCTCCGCCTTCCCCCTGTGCGTTTTGTGTTTACTGATCTGCATCGACAGCTTTTTGGTGGCATTGCTACTCAACACCCCAAGCCAGGCATTGATCTCAATCGTTACTTTGTTCACTTTATTCTCTTCTTCCCAAGTATTTCTTGTCACCGTTCTCTCCGGGGGTGGGTGGGTTTGATCAATGGCTGAGCGCCTGGTGTTTTTGGAGGGGAGGGCCTTCTAATCAATGCTGAATACGCCCCCCCCCCAGCCAGTGAATTTGTTAGGAGTTATAAGAGCTTTGTCAGTCCACTAATGCCAGAAGCCCCTCCCTGTCTCCGCCTTGCCATTCCTCCTGTCTCTGAGTCAATCGCTCTCTTTCTCCGCCTCTCCGTTCCTCCTGCCTCCGAGTCAGTTGTTCTCTCCACCTCGCCATTCCCTTCTGCCTCCAAGTCAGTTGCTCTGTCTCCAAGTCAGAGGCCAGTTTCTCTGGCCTCTGAGTCAGTCACCGTGTGTGTGCCTCATTGTTTTTCTGTCTCCGAGTCTGTCGCTCTGTCTGTGCCTCAGCCCTCCTCCTGAGTCTCTGCCTCTGTGTCGGCCTGCTCCTTTTTGGGCCCGTCTGTCTGTCAGCCAGCACTTGGTCCATCTGCTGCATCTATCTGTCCATCTGTCTGGATTTCCAACTCCTCTCAGGGACAACCTTTGCCTCTCTCGTGCCCCTCATGTGGGCTGCCTCAGCGCTGGCTCCCTCGCGCCAGTCCGAGCCCATCTCCGGGAGTTTCTGAGCCGCAAGACACATGTCTAGGCAGGAGTGGCGTGTGAAACGGGGGCGCTGGCTGGGGGTGCCGCTGAGCGAAGTCATGTGGGACGGGGGCGTCGCTGAATAGTGCACTCGGGAACCCCCCTCCCTGATTGGAGAACGTGACCAAGCGCATGTGACAGCTGCCGCTCGCCCCCGACACCCTGCAATATGGCTGGTGTCTTCCCCTTTTTTCCGGCGATGTGAAGGCGGGGGGGGGGAGTTTAGTAATCGGCAGCGACGTGTGTGAACCTGTGTAGACCAGCGTGGCTGGAATTCGCGGAACACCCCTGAGTAACCAGCGATCTGCCAGCGCTGGCGGGATGGGGGTCGCGTGGGGTGGGGGTGGGGGCGTGTTC
>JAOYFF010000140.1:32485-45214 GCA_025773925.1 Cryptomyrus ogoouensis | reverse complement strand
AATTCTGGTATTCTACGGCAAATGCCAATCGAGGTCCACAGTGCCGGGCAGTGAGCACAGGGTTCACTAGAGGACGTTGGGCCCTCAGGCCACCCTCATGAAGACACTTTCTGATTGTTTGGTCATAGACATTCGCACCAGTGGCCTGCTGGAGGTCATTTTGTAGGGCTCTGACAGTGCTCCTCCTTGCACAACGGAGAAGATACTGGTCCTGCTGATGGGTTAAGGACCTTCTACGGCCCTGTCCAGCTCTCCTAGAGTAACTGCCTGTCTCTTGGAATCACCTCCATGCCCTAGTGAAAAAACAGTCAGAAAAGATGAGGAGGGAAAAATGTCAGTGGCCCCCACCTATTAAACCATTCCTGTTTGGGGGGTCGTCTCATTGTTGCCCCTCTAGTGCACCTGTTGTTAATTTAATTAACACCAAAGCAGCTGAAACCGATTAACAACCCCCTCTGCTACTTGATGACCACGTCAATATACCAGAAGTTTAATTGACTTGATGCTATACTCTGAGTAAAAGTGTTCCTTTAATTTTTTTGAGCAGTGTATAAAGATTTAGATTTACCTTATGGTACTGTACCTTCAGCTTTGAAGTTATAAATGTAGGAGTGGTTTTTAGGAAAACAGGCTTGATCTTATGCTTCATTGTTAATGAATTCCTTGTAATTGATGTCATCTATGTGTTTTTCATTTTTTTTTCTAAGAATGCATTAGAAAGAGGGTGTTGTTTATTTAACCTGAAATTCTGCAGTTCTACAGGTTATTGCTTTAGTCACTGTTTTCCCAGGTAGTAGTGAAGCATCAGTATTACGCAAAGTGAAGTCCCTCCTTCGCTGTCTCGCTTTATACGTAGAGAATTATGACATCAGATGTTGTACTAAGGAATTTAACTTGTGACCAAGAGGTAATATAATCAAGTCCCAGAGGAAATCACTTAAAGTACCTCAATTCAGCTGTATTTCCAATCAAAACTGTACATGTTTATGTGTATAGATATGTATCAATTGTATAAAGATTTATACAAAAATTCATTTTAAGATATGGTGAGTTAGGTGACTTGGGGGTTTAATGACTACGTCGCTCATGATGAGTATGCGCTCTGCAATGGACTGGTTTATGATCTTCATGGTTCAGGGTATTTTTCCTCAAGGTAAAGTTCAAATGAAGTCTTGACAAAACATAAATCCAATGGTTTTATTTTTAGTGATTTAAAAGCAAGACACCATACATGTCTTACATAAAAGTATAGTGGCTGTGTGAAAATATGTTCCACGTTTATATAATTGGATGGATTTTTCATAGACTCAATAAGTGTGTTTTACAAGTAAGCAGAGAGAGATAGGAGAAGGGTGACATTGTTTTCAGGCTGACTATCCTGAATTCCTGTATATTGGGGTGTAGTACATGCTACACTTAAAAACGATAAACACTCAGTGATGAAAACTCACATTGATGAAAGATGTCTCTATTCAATCCCCTACTTACACTCCCACACACCTAATTCTAGTGGATCTTTTGAGTCATGGCCCTTGGTCTTTTCCTCCAATGATATAATAGTGCAATGTACTTCATAACACAAGAAGTACATTCTCATGTTTTGAGGGGCTGAAATCCAGGACCTTCTGCATGTAAATCAGATGCGATAACCACTACACTACACAAAGAACACATATCTGCAGCCATAATAATTTGGTATTTGCCCATGATTATAAATACCAGGGATTAAAATGGACCCGAACGGTCCTTAACAATGTTCTGGCACCTTCATTTAACAAATGAATAAATCTGACTGACAGTTTCATACATAATAATGTCAAGCAAGTTTATTTTTGGTGTGCTGTAGCCTGGTGTTCCTTCCAGCTGATGCCATTGAGGTTACTCACTCAATAAATCAGAAAGTCATGTGACCCCAAGCCCCCCCATCCCATCCCTCTCCTTCAGTGGTTCATGCCTGCAGATAAACTTGTGATTGCAGTACTAGCACAGGCGGGGGGTGATTTTAGCTCTACCCTTGGTCCTGCTGCCAGTAAGAAGTTATTTTCTCCTTTCATCCCCACTACAATGAAGTTTTCAAGCCCCATCAATGGAGATTTTTGAAAGCTTTCTTACAGCTGTATTGCGGATGAGTAAAAATGGAGACATTTGAAAATTACATTTGTTCCCTACTCATCACATGCCCCATCCATGATTTGATCCACCCTCTCATTGTCTGATTGGTTACCTGGGGCTTTTCTTAATATGCGTAGTTGGCCGTACTTGCGTTCTCGAGTACCCGTTTTGCATTATCTTCCATTGCTGAAGACCAGTTCCAATACTCAACAGAAGTACACAGTATGGTAAAAAATCCCCAGATGTCATTCTTTCCCACCCTGAATATCAAGGATACATCAGTTGCATCCTTGCCAAACAAGACTAATCCCATGATTCATTGAACCCAATCTTTGCATTCTTGGTATTGAGAAACACCCCAGGTAAGTGGTCACCCTACATGGAAGTAATATATTTGCGCAAAAAAAAAAAATAATTTACAGATCACCGTGTCGATGCACTGCTACGTACATTGCTAAGTCATATAAGTTTTTGCTCATTATAGTGAGTATGGAAATACTTTCGTAAATGATGTGAAAACACCTGTGTGGACAGAAATCGGTTTCACTTGAAGACTCCATTATTAAATGAAAAAATAGTGATGTGGATGTAGCCTGAGTCAAATTGGGAGTTCTTTTGAGGTGTCATTTTTCCCACTGCACAGCTACAATGGATCTTAAGGGTTCTCCCACCTTCCAAATCCCACTTTATTGCTTGGAAATGACGATACCCTTGACCATTGATTATTAACTGTCACCAATGAAGCCTGACACTATCATCCATGTGAGGAAGGGCAGACAGAAAAAGCCAAATGAGGAGGAGGTTGCTGAACTAGTGCGCTGACTAGACCAATCGATCAGCCAAAAAAAAATTGGCAAATTTTTAAGCATTTTATTGCAATCGGCAATGACCGATTAATCAGACTGCATGGCCAATATAGGGGTGGCTGTGTGTGGCTGCGCATGGCTTTGTGACTGACATGTGTGGTTTATCAGCACTTTCAGTAGTGAACCTGCATGACAATCACAGAGTTCAAAATTCCTCCTGCTTACATCAGTATAATTTGATGAATAACTTCACCACAAAGCTGAAATGGTTTCAATGTGCATTTTAAACAGGGTAGCCTGGGGGCTTCATTAGGCAAAGCAGGTCTTTATGTCTTTATGCAAATCTGTAATGGAATGACACTGGGATGCTCAGTTCTTTGATGAATAGAAGACGACTTACCTATACATTCTTTATTGATTAATATAGAACTCAGTTAATGAACTTAATATTTTTCACCACAAATACTACATATTTGGTCATTGTATGAATAGTATGTATTATAATTTAATCTATAATAATAATAATGACAATGAAAACTAGATTTACAGAGCAAATATACTGGGGTGCATACCCCAAGCGGGCGAGAACCCATAAGGTTGGGATCCCCTCACATTTGGGAACAAAAAGATCAACGCAGTTTTGCTTTATGAGGATTTTTGGTGAATGGATGTGAATGCAGTGTTGGCAGAAAAGGCATGTCAATTTGTTGCTAAAAGTTGCAAAATAATGTTTTTATGTAAAAAAAATAATAATAATAACCAGGACAAAAACAATATGGATCCATCAGCTATCATTGCATGGACCCCTAATAAATACTACTACTACTACTGATCATAATAATAATAATTATACTGGAAGAAAGCTAAAATAAGAGTCGCCTTTTAAGCTCTGGAGCTCCAAGTGTCTAGTGCTCATTTTCATGTACAAAATATATTCTGTGCCACAAAAAGCATAAGGTAATGCCTTGCTACATTTTGTCTGTAGAAAGGCAAACTCCAGCTACATTTAGTCCACAAAAGCATAAGCACCTCACTTCTATTTGTGCACAGAAATCAAAAGGAATGAGACTGCAACTCCACGGCTTGAACACTCCCACTGTGCTTTCACAGACCAATCAATGCAGACATAATTTGCATACTGGAATCCTTCAAATATTCAATCTTGCAATCTATCTTTCAATCCATCTTGCAATTAATCCTACATCCTTATTGATGTATTTATTGGACAATAGACTGATGCATGTAGAGATATGTCACAAAAAAATTCTCCATATTTTCATTCTTATCTTTTTACCTTTCGTCTGAGCAAGCGTTATTTGTATATTCTTATGTGCATGTTTAACTGCTGGATCTTCTCTCTCCCTCATTTCCCTCCTGTGTGTATAAAGAGCACACCAGGGTGTCCAGCGCCACCCACTCTGTCTGAGGGGGGGGGGGGGGGGGGGGGGGGAGATGTACCTTGAAGAAGGCTGCCTCTGGCCCCGCCTTCTCATACACACTCCCGGCTTTGTCAATGGCCAGGATGACACCCTGCATGTTTGGGGTCAGCATCGCCTAACCAGGAAGGAAGGCTCATTACCATGATGCCTCAGACCTCACACACAGTAAGCACCCCACCCCCCACTACCCACCCCTCTAAAACGTGACAGCTGACACCAGTCCCGGGCCCGGAGGCGATAGCCACGGGAGGCGGCCAGATAGGCGTCCAGTTAGGAAGCTCTGTTCAGTTCAGGAAGCAGCACGTTTCGTACACGAATATAAAAGTGCTGAACCTGGAGCCTTAAATTAAATGCACTCCATGCAGATTCTGTTGTGTTTCTATGCTCCAGCATGAAAGACAGGATGAGAAAGGCCTCCAGAGCAACTGAGGGGGGCCTCCTGTAGGGGGCGCTACCTCGTCGTCGTACCCCCCCTCCTCCGACTCGATGACAAAGGTGCCCACGTGGGGGATGGCCACCTCCACTACGCGGTGGGGGGGGGCCGCCGGCCCGGAAGGTTCCGCCGCGAGTTCGGGGGACGCAGCCCCAGAGGGGCTAGCCTCGAGCTCGGGGGGAGGGGGAGGGGGTGTGGAGGGGCCGTCACGGGCGGCCTGTGAAGAAAAGACACAAGACAGACGGATGGGAGAAAGCGGGCACGGGGGAGAAGGAGATTTAAAAAAAAAAAAAAAGTTAAAACAGAAACAAAATGAATGTGGTGAAGAGAAAGTCAGGCAAGGACTCAGACTCAGAAGCCTACTGTTAGCAGAGGCTAACACTACTGAAACTTCTGGCCTCTAAAGCTAGGGGTAAAGCCAACATATCGACCCCACTACCAATGCTAACACCATTAGCAACGCTATCATGCCACCACCGCTAATACCGCTAATATCACTAACACTGCTAACACCTCCTGCCCTTGTAAAACCATTAACACCGCTAACGCTGCCAGTCCTGGCACAACCACTAACATCACTAACACATCCTGCCCAGGTAAAACCGCAAACACCGCTAACACATCCTGCCCAGGTAAAACCGCTAACACCACTAACACCTCCTGCCCTGGTAAAACCGCTAACACCACTAACACCTCCTGCCCTGGTAAAACCGCTAACACCTCCTGCCCAGGTAAAACCGCTAACACCTCCTGCCCAGGTAAAACCGCTAAGACAGCTCACACCTCCTGCCCAGGTAAAACCACTATCAACACCTGCCCTGGTAAAACCGCTATCACCGCTAACATGTTCTGTCCCAATTATACCGGCAATACCTCCTAGCCCATTAAAGGCGCTAACACCGCATCCAAAGCAAGGCCAGATTGAGCGGTACTGGCTGCCCCGTGAGGACGGGGCCTTACCGTGCTGAGCACGGCCTCAGGGCTCATCTCCTCCTGCTCGGCCGCAGCCCGGGAGATGGCCCGCTGAGTGTCCTCACGCAGGTGCTGCCCGTCGTCTGTCGGGGAGGGCTGTTCCATGTACTCCGGGTCTTGCTGGGGGGCTGCAGGGAGGGGAGAATGTCAATCCATCACTTTGCACAGATTCACGCCTCGGGGTAGGCAGAACGATCAGGGTTGGGGTCCACTCACCAGGGCTCTCTGGGTCCCCGTGCTCGGTGCCGGCAGGCCGGCCCGGTGCCGTCTTCTCCTGCCGGGCCTTGCGGGTCTGCAGCGCGTCCCACTCCTGCAGCTCCTTCTCGAACAGCTGGTTATCCTCCTGCACGTAGAGCTTCAGGTCTGCAGGAAGCTTGTCCAAGCCGCTGAGGACCTGCCCCGTTTCCTTGTCGAACTCCTCTGGAGATGGAGGAACACGGGGAGACGAGGAGACTGTCAACAGCACCCACTATCAAATGGCACTGTCCCCAATTTCGGGTGGCTCATCTTGGGTGCCCCGAGACCATCTGAATTATGATAAATCTGCATGTCAAGTCAGGGGAGTACCAAGGAATTCTGGGTCTCCTGACACAATGTCACCTTGGGCTTCCTCGGTACATTCTCCTGAATGTCCTCCTTGTACCCCTTCCAGGCCAGGGCCCAGGAACCACCCCACGCCCCCACCCCCCAAGTGAGAGAGCAAGAGGGCAGACCAGCTTAGTTATGAACCGGTCACCTTCTGGCCAGGTCTTCAGGCCCTACCCCCTGATGGCTCACCCTCTATGAGGAAGGGTTTCTTGTCATTGATGTACATGAGGCAGTAGGCGCTGGCGTTTCGGTAGCCGCCGAACGAGTCGCGCACAAGCTCCTCCCAGGACGAACGCGTCACCGCAATGTCGTTGTATTTCATCCAGCAGCTGTGCTTTGGGTCGTGGATGTAGGCCCAGTAGTGACCCGCATTGGCCTGGCCCTCATGGACCAGAACCGCGTGGAGCCGATATGGGACCTGCAGGGGGGGGAGCGTGGTTGGGGGCGAGGAGGTCAGGGCACAGGGATCGTTCGACCATGGGGTGCAAATGTGGTCATGCATGTTGCGGGCGGGGGGGACAGAGAAAAAGAGCAAGTGGGAGAGAGAGAGAAAGAGAGAAGAGAGACAGAGAGAGAGAGAGACAAAGAGAAGAGAGAGAGTTCCTGGCATCCAGTGGCTGACCTGCATCATGCTCTTGTCTGCGTACATGAGCTCCATGGTGCGATGGATCCTGGCGATGCTGCCCTGCAGCTCTGGGGGGGCAAACAGACAGAATGTGTTCACAGCGAGGTTCCCGTGGCCCCAACCCCTCACATTAGACCCACCCTTTACTACAGTCCATCCTCACCTGATGTCACTTCACCCCTTGTCATAGCCCCACCCCTTACCCTTTCTGGCCCCGCCCCTTACAGCAGCCCCAGTTCTACACACACTTGATTTGTAGCCCCGCCCCTGTCACACCCCCACCCCTTACCCCACAGCCCCGCCCCTTACCCCTCGTGTCCTTCTCCACCTCACTCCTCCAGCGCTTGAGGCAGCCCTCCAGCACGCGCAGCTCATCCTCAGTGATGTGCCGCGGGGCAGGGTGCATGGGAAGGTCCAGGGGCAGCCGCGACTGCGTGAAGGGCTTGTGCACGGACACCCGCGGCTGGGCCTCAGGAGCGTTGCATGTGCCAGGCTCAGGGGCACTGTGTGGCGGGGATACCCTGAGCTGTCACATACCTGTCCCCTACTGTAACAGCCAGCTAACAATCATAACCATTTAAAATCATAATGGTGCTTGCCTTGGAGTCAGCTGAGCTGCAGTGCCCCCTGGTGGCGTGGAGGCGTCGATGTCCTCCACGGGCGAGGTGCACACAGGCTTGCTGGAGGCGAACTCCATAGCGTACTGCAGCACATCGGCGAGAGGGAACCTTTTCGGGCCGGAGCCATAGCTCAGATACCTGGGGGGGGGGGAGTCACATCAATGTCCAGGGTTGAAGGCCACAGGGAAAGCTGACACGTGGACACTGTTCCTCATACCTCTCCAGTCTCTGCTGGAGAACCGTAAGATGTTCCTTCAGCCTCCGGATCTCCTCCCGCTTGATCCGGGTGATCTCCCGGTTCCTGTCCATGTACCTGGAATGCCAGGTGGCGGGGGGGTGGGGGGGGTTGTGTGTTACCGGAATGTTCAAAATTATGACCCGGGGCTAAGTTTAGGAGGAGTGTCAGGGCCGGTACACACCGGTCCATGTAGAGCACGGGTGGGAACTCCAGCTTGTTGTGGATCTTCTCGGGTCGGCCGAGTGCCTGGTTGAACTCGAAGCGGGATAGCTCGAAGGTCAGGACCGGGGGTAGCTCCGTGAACCAGTGCTGGGGGGGTGTCGGAGGAGGGCAATGCGGTTAGGGATCACTCATTGTCAGCAGCCCGTCTACAGAGATGCGGTGAGCCACGTCGCCACAGGGGAGGGCCGCGGTTTAACATTCCAGAACTTTCTGTGCCTTGAAGTCCCGTCATGCTGCGATTTAATGACAGACACCTCCCTGCAAAATTATTTGTAATGTATTTACCCTGAGAATAGCAGATCCCCCCCCCCCCCGCGTCCTGTGTGCTGAGTCACTCAGGCCAAGAACAAAACCACTGACATGTGTCACACTGTCGGCATCCGGGGACAGGAAATGCATCAGCCCCCCCCCCCCAGTACAGACCTCCTGGCCAGACTTGGCAGAGTTTTCTGAGTGTAGAGACTCGATCTCGCCCTCGATCATGGCCGCCTCCAGGCACTCGTGCAAGTCCTTGTAGCCGTTGACCTGCAGGGGGTACTGTCCGAACATCTCAGAGTTCTCAAACTTTTTTCCTGAATGGGGGTGAAGGAGGGGGGGCACACATACGGACTAATATTAGACAAATGCTGTTATTACGTGGGACAGCGATGTCGCCACCTGCCAAACCGGCGATTAACCAGATAAAGGTCAGAGGTCACAAGATGGTGGACGATTCAATTCCACTGTCGAAAATATCAACATGGGACATAAATAACCTGGAGTCATGGGGTCAGCTGCCACTTGGGGGGCATTTTTCAAGTAGTAGTAAGAAGCAAGGGGGGGGGGGGTGGCATGTGTAAAAGTCAGGCCGCCCCTCCAGGGCCCCAACCACCATCAAGAGGGACTGGAACCAGATTCTGTGTGACGGTCTCCTGGACATTCCCGCAATTAAAGCTTCCAGTGTCTCAGTGATGCACAGGGCGCCTCGTCAGTCAGCCGGGAGCAGCTGTGGCCCCCCCGCCAGGGATCCGGGTAACGTGACCCTAACGACCACCCTCCCACACACGGGCACCAACCCTCACCTTCCAAAACTCCCACTGCTAGGAAGCGTCCGTAGAAGAGTTCCACCATTGGATTTTTTGGCTTCTCGCCTTCCCTGTAAGACATGAACAGCATGTATGGTGCCTGTCACGTCTCCTTGGGCCCTGAGGGATAGTCACTCAGCGTAGGGCCTTCATCCTGCAACTCCTGAGTACTATTCCTCCTGGGATCCATCAGGAGGCTCCGTGACTCAAAATGGCCACTTCAAGTTTGCTCGAACTCAAAGTCGCACAATCCTTCCATCATATTTTACATACAAACGAAAGCATTTACTAGATTTCTCAAGCACACCTATTTTCTCAGGCTGGGTGTAACCCCCACTGGCTTTTGCTGTGGCCCAGAAGCAGCCTCACCTGCACACCCGTCCTGGTATTTTTTTTATTTATTTTATATGAGGTGAAGTAAAGGACAGGCCAGGCGTGGTTACCTCTCCTCCTCTGCCTTCATCTGGAAGGCGTCCTCGAGCCAGTCCAGGAGCCGGTGCGTGAACTCGCTGACGTCCTGCTGTCATCCGAAACACAAGGAAAACGGATCAGAACCAGGCACCGGGTTTGGCTGTCCAAGTGAATGCTTGGTCTAAACAGAGACACCTAAGAACACCTGCTCGAGGATCCGGGGGGGGTGTTAAATGATTTGAGTAAACGTTTACTTCGCATGATGTAGCTTTTGAGTGTTTGGATACATTTATAAATAATGTGTATAAATAAACGAGACGAGGCAGGAAGTGAGAGAGCCGGTGCATCAGCTCCCAAAGACCCAGGTACCAACCTGCTGCGAGTCGCTGGACTTGAACGCATCTTTCAGAATCTCCACGGCCCGGGATGGATCCACGTACTTCCTCTTAGATCCGACCATGAGCGAGAAGAGGTACCGCAGCTCCTGCATGAATGGCAGGTTCCTGTGCTCCTGCACAAACATACGGTCCTGTCAACATATGGTACCTAAAGCGACCTGCAGGTGGGGCTGCGGTGATTGATCACCGTAGAGACACGCGGTCACATGACACGTGTCCAGATGATTACAAGGCTGAATGGTGGGTGACTCCCTGCTGTCATGGGAGGGACTCAGGGAAACACTGCGGTGACTAAGCCATGATGAAACGGGTGCGGTCTTCTGCTCGACGCCCGCAATGCGCTTGCTTAATCATCACGGCTGCCCAGCATGTTCTGCATGCTTGCGCACCTACTCATGGTATTAATGCTACACGTTTGCAAGATGCAAACCGTATGTACAATGAAAAATATACAATACAATACAATACAATAAAATTCTTAGTTGAATGTGTTCTCCACAGAAAGATAGTATTTTTTATATTGTGATGATGCACTAAGTAGGGCTGGGTGATGTGCAATATTAATTAGAGATGCACCAATCCGATTTTCGGATCAGCATTGGTGCCAATCCAGACCTATTAGACGGATCAGGAATTGGCCATACATGACTGATCCACGTCCGATACTTATTTAGTTTTTGGCAGTCTGTAAAAAGAGCTCTTATTGTTAAATCAATTTGCACAATCAATCGCACAACAACTATTTCCTATCTTAGATGCGCTTTTTTGCAGCATTCAAGCTGAATGCTAACGCTGCCTCAGTCTTTTTGCCAGTCAGTGGGTGTGAGCGCAGTGATTTCCGCCTGCTGTGATGTCATGCCAATACCCTTCGCAGAACGAATAGCATGAAAACATCAGATTAGAGGGTGACGATCCGGAAGTATTTTACGCTTTCAACAGGAACTAACAGCACGGCGATTTGCAGTCTTTGTGAAGAAGAAGAAGAAGAAAAAAAAAAAAAACTTTTGAGAGGTGGAAGTGGCGTTTAATGGAAAATCTCACTAAACAAAGCGCACGCAATTGCGCGAGACAACGCGAGCAATATGAAAAAATGTTCATGGAGGCGTCCATGTTTGTCCCGAGATGTGTAGCTCGAACGGGAGATTGGATGGATGTGACATCACACACCTCGGAATTTACGACTTCACCGAGATAAGATACATCATGGAAGATATTCAAAATGCCTCAAAAACGCTAAAAAAAAGATGCACAAACAAGGTGGAACAGTATACTCTGTATGTTTCTAGTAGCCTAATAGAAGATTTTTTGGCATACATTTTTTCATTTTTATTTACTAGTTTAAAAATATTTATAATATATAAATTATAAATATGTATAGTATTTATTATATTAAAATATTAAAGTAAGATAGGCTCTTGTATTGGAATCTGTATCGCTATCGGCAGTTGTGTGGATTAGCCGATCCTTAATATTAATATCGATATCGCAAGTTACGCACGTGGAATACTCACAAGAATGCAACAATCAGCTGGGCTGATATAAGGCCTTCGCATACCTTCATAAGGTACGAACATTACACTATATTTTTATTAAAATTATTTTTTAATAAAGTTCTGGTATTTAGAAATCTTGGTGATAAGTCGCAGAGAGCATGAGGTTTACGCTTTGCTAAAACATTTATATTCTGTCATAAGAAACAAAACTTAGCAAGCTTTGCAATTTTAATGATTGTTCCTTCACAAATATACGTTAAAAAAATGCTTTAAGTTTACCACTGCTAATTTTGCATGAGCTCTGCATGCACTCTCTGAGCCGATCATAATTATTTCCATCCAATCTGTTTAAAATCAGTCATAGATAAGTTTCTGATAAATTTATCTAACTCCTTTTTAGTTTTATAAATACTGCAATATTTATATTACAAAAAAAAATCACGATATTTGAAACATTTCTGAATAATACGAAGTACGAAATACTTCTATGAGATATCTAACAACATTCAACATGAGGTAGTTAAGTGATATACGGCAAAGCTAAGTGGGTAGAATATAGAGAATGCTGCAGCAGTATTACAGACTTAACAACTCGGTGTGGAGGCAGCGAATGTAAAACATTTCATGGCAAAACCTCATACGAACGAGTAAGACCAGAAACGATGGTGTTGACCAAGATGATTTTCTCGCACTGCCCCCAAACTTTTCATAGTCCAGATTGACAGGCCTACATGTGGAAATATCAGCAGCACCAGCGAGCATAAGTGTAGGCGTTGGGACCGTCAAATATAAACCAGCCAGCACACTACCTGATGCAAGGGCCCATGGGTCAAAAATGGCAAGAGGTAACTGCAGAGGGTACCATCCATCCATCCATCCATCCATCGTCTAATGGCCTATCTTGGTCAGGGTCATGGGAGGACCTGAAGCCCATCCCAGATAGTAGAGATGCCACGGCCCACACACATAACACACATAGGCAGTTTAGAGATACATAACTGCCTATTTTTGGGCATAGGGGATGACATGCGAACTCCACATACACAGAGCCTCAGTGGGATTTGAACCCCCAACCCTGCAGGTGTGAGGCAGCCTTCACTGGTCCCAAGTATACCACTGTTCACCGTTACTCCCCCTACTGTCAAGAAGCAGTATGACGTTATCATCATGGTGTGTGTATGTGTGGGGGGGGGGGGGGGGGGTCCCCCCTCTTGGTTGTGGGCGGGTTTCTGGTTGGGGCCCGGGGGGGAATGGGGTTACACTATCTTTGCAACTCTGGTTAGCTTTAAATGGGTCGGGACCAAACAG
>JAOYFF010000140.1:7768-31428 GCA_025773925.1 Cryptomyrus ogoouensis | reverse complement strand
CCCCACAGCCCCGCCCCCCCCCTCACCTGGATGACTGCACTGAACCAGCAAGCGTTGCCCACGTTTTTGAGCCCCACGGGGCAGTTGTCCTGCCGCTTCCTGTCATGGGGGTTGGGCGAGTCGCTCCACACTTCAGTGTGGCTCCGCTTCAGGCTGGCTTTGTTCTCCGCGATGCTGGCTTCCAGGACCCTGCGGGGCGGGACCGAATGGTGCTCAGAACTACAGTCGGCGGCGGGCCGCGCCGACGCCGTGCCGGGTCCGGCCGCACCCTCCCACCTGCTGATGGCCTGCTCCTCGTCCGTGATGCCCGTCTCCCGGAAGGCCCGGCTGGATTCCTCCAGGCTGAGCGCGATCGCCCTCTGCAGGTCATCTCCTGTCAGATCGATCACATCTGAAACAATATCCCCGGCACACATCCTCATGTACACAGACCGCCAGCAGGGGGAGCCACTTCCCGTCCCGTCAGAGGGAGGGCAAAACTGTGGCGGGAACAGGGTTGTGAAATGAAAGAGGCGGGATCCCGTCTGCAGCTTCATCGTCAGTCACCTGGCCTCAAATGCGAACGGGAGTATTTTTAAGGCAGAAAACAAATTAAAACCTTTCTCCTTTTAACAGATGGACTTACAGTCACCTAAACACCAAACGCCATTCAAAAAAAAAATGAAGGCCTAACAGCAACATCCCCCCCGAGATTCGAACCAACAACCTCCGGCGCAAACAGGCTCACTCCCTGGCCTGTCCAGACCGTCCTCGCCAAACACCCAGCTTTCGCGCTTCCATCGCTGCCCACCGGGTACCTACTGGTGTCAGCCTGGCTGCCGACGCTCATGTAGCGCTCGCTGGCGCCCCCTTGCGCCGTCTGGTAGTATGCCGCCCCCGCGTCGTCCTGGGGTGCCACCTTGCCGTTCTTCTCCGTCAGGAAGGCCACCGCCTCCGACAAGTCGCCATTGCTGACCTGTTTCGGGCAGGAGGGCTGTAGGGTGAGTCCTCGGAACCCCCCCCAAGCAGATGCCCCCATCTCCTAACCCCTATTTATTGATATCTATGTATGTTACACTTATTTATTTTTATACATACTTTCGTATAAGTGCTAATGTCTACCATCTATTTTTGCCTTTTTGTGTGGATGTCCACAGTAATCACAAACAATTTTCACCCGCATAATAAGTTTTCTATTCCGTTTCATCACAAGTAGGAGATTACTGAGGCTCACAGACACACCTGTCAGCTGCGCACTGACTGACTACTAAACAAGCAGAAACATCTCAAACGCTTCAGGCAAACTGATTGTCAGCTGAACATCCGTGCAAACATCCCAAAGCGGGAATCACTTAGTAAGGCCTGTTTCCACCGTGGGGCCTATCAGAGAACACCCTGATACTTAGAGGCAGGGCTTCAGGAAGTGTTGAATGGGAAGTTAGGGACTTGTGGGTGCGGCCCGCCCCATACCGGTTGGCCCACTGGTACCTGGAGAGCGTGCTGCAGCAGCTGGACGTCGGTGGTTCCAGTGACCTCCCTCAACTGATTCAGCAGGGTCTGCTGGTGCTGGAAGGACAGGTGAGATGGTGTTATATCACCCCCTGCTGGCAGGAGGACCCAAGGACAGTCCCACCCATTTACAGGAACATGCACACACACACACACTATGATTTACGCTACCACCAGTAAAGGCAGAAGACAGCATGTATCCTCCTGTCTCGCCGTGTCTGTGAAAAACTTATCCCAGCTGCAAAAAAGACAGGTGAACAGAAGGCAACTAGCAGTTCAATAAGGGCCGGGTCACCAGTACCCAGATCACCCTGATCAAGAAATGTGGTAAGGGTCCAGCATGAGATGAGAGTCCAGTCTGATACAGGCACACCAGAAACATGTCTGACGCAGCATTTTAGGGGTAGGGGGGGAGACACAGACTGATAAGCTGCCTTCCAAAAAAGGCCACTGGGTTTTAGCATCAGAAAGTAGGTCCGACAATCTCTCAGGAGCAGCGCCGATCGCTCTGTGTTTCCAGACAGGAGCCACAATGCTCACGCCGTCCCAAAATACGTTCCAGAAATAATTCAAAGCCCCGCCCCCATTTCTGGCCCTATTCGCAGGTTGAGTCACACACCGCCGTGTGCGCGCCGGGGCCCTTCACGGCTGACTCACTCATACCGGAGGATCAGAGCCGGCGACTCCCGTGAATTCCAACCCTGGGAGATTACAGCAGGAGCAGGAATGTCGAGCAGCGCTCCACTGTTACACCATGTCCAGCGCAGGCGGATTATCACGCAGCGGCTCGCGTGAATGCAGGGGTTGCGCCATATAGGGTACAGGTTGGCAAGCACCTCCAGCAGGGCAATCACGTGGCCATGCGCCGCCACCAAGGGCGCCCCCTACAGGTCCCCTTTTCACAAACATTATCCAGAAACTGTCAGGCTGATTAATTTTAAGTAGTTATTCAAATCACGGAGGCTTCGACATTGAGTTTTACACCAAGCCTCCAGAAAAACACTAAACGAGACAGCATCGAAAGTGGCCCGTGTTACTTACACGCTATTTAGACATAAAATACACAATTTAAAAAAACTGCAAACGGCACAGAGAAGTAACCATCAAGAAACTCGGTTTAACAATCAGCATGCAGGTTTACTCTCATTACTTTGAATGTTTAATTTACAACAGTTTAAAGGCGTATAACTGACTAGGACTGCATTCTGCTCTTCACCACGTGTTTATATGTTTAAGGACTGCCCGGCCAGTTCGGCCCGGAATCATCGCGGATCTGATCCGTGAGAGGTGTGTTTACGAGGTGTGTGTTACACTGCGAGTCAGGCGACGCCGTGAGCTGGGTGTGGGGGGCGGGTCCGCCGGTGGCTTGTAACGTAAACAAACCCGGAGATGGTGTCAGGAGCCGAACAGCCCCCCAAGAAAGCTCGAAACACCAGAACGGACCCGAAACCATGCATTAAACACGTAGAGTGCAATGCAAGCAGACGCATATTAAAAGTGTAAGAAGCCGTATAAAGCATGCAGCCAGCATATTTGCCCCGTGTAAACAAATGGAGTGCCCCTCCCGCAGACTCGCCGTGCAAACGCGGCTACCCTCCGCACGGCACATCCCGTCCATGATCAAACTTTATCGGGCTGGAACACAGTCCCACGCCCCCCGGGCTAAAGCGTCTAACATGCATGCTAACGCACAAGCAGGGCTACCGCTGACCAGACGCAGAAACAGCTATAGCGGTCCCCGTGTGGGCGAGCTACGATAGCCCACAGGCCGGCGCACGGAGCCCAGCGGAGCCCCGGCCTGCAGTTCGGCCCGGGCCGAGGAGCGGAGCCCTGCGCTCGGATCTCGCTCTCCCCACCCCCGGCTCACCTTCTGCGAGTGCTGCTGGAGAACATTCTGCTCTACGGTCATGGCCGGTCGAGGACGAAATAAAAAAGAAAAATAAAAAACAAGGCGGCTATCCTAAGCTAAAAACCAAAAGAAAATAAATAGAGGAGTTAAGCTGTCCCCCTTCCGAACGGCGTAATAGCGGGCGCCATGGGAAATGCAGGCAAGGGAGGAAAAAGGCATGTAACGATCAACAGGAACGACTATCGATGTTCCATTAGTCAGGCCTGGCCGTGCCGCCTTACGTCATCCCCTCACCCTCGGGCATGACGTCATGCGCACTTCAGCGCCACGGCTTGGGCTACAGCCTGGGCCTTCGTGCAGTCATTCAGCAGTGAACGTTCAAATGTTCAAAATACAAGCAGAACATGACGCAGAGTGTGAGCAATACAATGAAAAAGACACGTGTTACAAACTGAATGAGAGTATGTGGTACGCATTTTGTGTTGAACCTCAATTAGAATTATTGGTCTTTCAAACCGCAACATTTTCTGCTTCAATCCCCAGAGGCGGAAAATAGATAATACATAAATAAAACGTTTGGTAAGCGTAAAATTCAGACAAATCCAATTGTCTAATCTTTGCAGAATGTGCACAAGAGAATTAACTTTACTACATATAATCATGATTGGGTGCATCCAGTGGATGGAGTCTCAGAAGACGTGATGGGACTCCACAGAAACACCACGGGATATTGGGAGCGTATAAGGGCATTTATGGTGGTTACGGGTCGGTTCTTGGTGACAGAGGAAAAGCGTCCTATCTGAGCCATATATAGAGCATTTCCCAGGAAAAGATTTGCAAAATTTTCCAGATTTTTCTTTTTACTAAAATGATATTACATAACTATTCTTTGCATTTTTAAAATATTAAGAAGCTTTGTTTTGTCCTTACAGAGTATTTGACTGGTGCCGCGGGCCAGTGGTTTTTGTACGTGCGGAACGTGAAGCCAGACAGACAAGCAAATTTACACTTCACCAGCAGAGGGCACTACAGGCCCACATAAGGCGAGAAACCGATGGCCACGTTTGACTAAACCTAGAGGCTTAAACTTGCCTTAGTGTAAATGGGACCGTACTGTAAAACAGCGTAAAACTTTATGATTTGGCAGATGTGTTGATATAGCTCACAGGTGCTGAATGTAAGGCAGTTGAACATCCTGCTACAGTTACTGGCATGAACCAGCTCTGTAAATCAGAGCAGACAGAGATAGGATTCAGTCCCCCAGCTCTGATACTCACTGTGCCACAATAAGTACATCAGCTCTTATTAAGTTGTTGACGCTGGCACTATGAATATCCAGCATGAGATTGTGATGTTGTAACATAAGCATCATTTCATGGAGTCTCGTATATGTTGAGTGGTTTCCTAAGAGTGCAGTGAAATTCACCTGACACTGGAGCAGAGGGTATGTCAAAATGCAGGCTGACATGGATACTGTCATAACTGTAAGTACGGAAGTCTCTGAAAGTCACACTTGTTGATTATGCATTCAGAACTGCTGCACGAGGCCAAGGTTCGAGTCTCATGTTGCAAAATTTGAACCCATGTTGGACTGTCCTGTGCTGAAGGTACGACGGCTACTGAATCCCACTGTACCTGCACTCCTCTGTGTTGAGAAGTGAGCAGCCGGTTCATAGCCCTATAAATGATTCTGACACGGACCCATTTTAATGCAGTAAATGCAAGATCACAGGTAAGAGCTTCAAATACCTCATTGCTGAACTATGTCATGCATTAGGGAGATTTCCAGGGTTTCGGTTTGGTCTCTTTTTTACTGTGGTACCGTGTTTATGAGGGAAAAAAAATCAAGGGCAGTGGCATTTACTGTGAACCACATTAAGAGAAACCAGAGCTGATGCTTTTCAAAAATAAAGAGCGCCTTGTGCTGTTTTTGCAGAACTCTTGCTCTGACACTGAACTTCCCACGGAAATAAATCTTTTCTAAATAAACATACTGTATAACATATGTTGCTTTTTAGCCATGCATCTACCTGATCTGTATAATATTAATGAATATTTCAGTTAAAATCGTTACTCAACTAACGATATACGACTTCCTACACAAGCAAATTCGTCTCTGATAATATTAATTGTGGTTAATCATAAAAGAACGTCGAGATTACTCATTTGCAAATGTCCTAGTGACGTAAAGGCTCCATTGTCAAGCTTTTGTAGTGTGGTATGAATACAGTATAAAATACGGTAATTTTAATATTTACGCTACGATTGTTTTTTCCCTACAGTACTGATACTGTAAGTCGTAATATGATCACTAGGTGCTCCGCTTGCTTTTATTTTCATACTATAAACTTCTTTCCTCCATTTCCGTGACATCTTCACTCACTCCCTCTTATTTATCTGGTGATTTAGACGGAGCGTAACTACATATCATCTCATAACCTTTCTCAGCTGAAACAATACCATGGATACATTTTTAAGTCACAAAAATGTAGGGTTAAATACCATATGAAACAGCGGGTTCTTCATTTGATGCTCCCCTTTGACACCCACTTGCATTTTTCCTCCTAAGGAATTCCAAAAATCCCTCTTCCCCCCCCCAGCCTTTGCTAAACTACAGGAAGTTAAGATGCTGCCACGGCACGATCCAAAAGGTCACGTTTGTACACAATCATTTCCTCATCTTTCTTCTAGATGAAGTGAAGATGTGCCGGACGTGATTAATTATGACTCTGGCTCATTTACGGCTGTGACCTTCAGTTTAAAGGTAACGGATGAGGTGAGTTTCCCTCATGTGGCTTCCCGGGACCCTTAGCGTAAGACAGGGATCGATGCCTTTTACGCGTCTCGCCTATTATTTTGCAGGATGAACACTGACAGACAGTGCAGCTCGCCGGAGAATCCGTTTGCTCCAGATTATCAGAGCACAACTGCATGTGCGCTGAACACAAACACGAATTTAGTATATTCTAATTTACAAAGCAAATTGACTCTAAGTTCCTCTTCAAATAAAATGATGCTGTTTTGAAGGATTAGCGATTGGCGCGTTAGTGCGATGCAGGCGTAAAACACGTTTCCGGATGTGTGCAGCCACAGCGTAGAACAGCTATGCGACATGAGTTCACAATGTAATTAATGAAAGGTCTTAATGAGAGATTGTTCTAGAACAGTGCCTCCTACTCCTGGTCGTCATGGGCTACGGGTGTTCTCAGTCCATTGAGCACTTAATAACTCTGGTGGACAAATGATTACGCTAATTGATCCCATTTACCCTGCAGTACTGGTGCCGATCACCTGACCCAAGGGAAAAGTGGAGTTTTTAACGAAGAAAAAAAAAAACGTGTGTGGAGAAAACATGTCGTTTTACCTGTTTACCAGCGTGTAGTTTGTCACGACGGGAGGTGGCAGCTGGTGACCTCTGGTGACACGCGTTAGAACAAGGAGACCCCATCCACAGAGGCAGGTCATTGCACCCTGCTGACTCAGGAGCAGCCCCCCCACCACCAACCCGGACACACAGACCTTTATATTCCTGACAGCCATTCCCTAACCGAAACACTTAATCTGTTTTTGCTTATTTTCCCCAGCTCAAATTCAGGCCCTTCAGGGGAAAAAAAAAACATTCACTCCAGATATAAAAAAATCACACAATGAAAACATATTTAAGGAAATATTAGCCTGCACTTTTCCGTCTTACTTGGATTTCTCCGTTAGTGTTACCTTTTGCCAATGGACATGTTTGGCATAAAAGCTGTTTACTGTACAATGCAAAACCAGCCCCCATTCCGCACGGCACTCTGCGCTTTAGGTTCAGTGCTGCCGGTCGACATTCAATCCGTGCCGGTAAGAATGACTGGCGTTCCTGAGGCTGAGGCCAGAGCAGGGGGGGGGGGGGCAAATGCTGTGACCTCATGACCTGGGACTGCAATACCCAGAGACGCAGAGACTCCAGAGAAATACAGAAGGTGCCAGAAAAAGAAATAAATATATAAAACGGAGCTCTGATCCGGTTGCTTGACCCGCTTTATGCTTTGACAGTTTCAGGACCCTGAACGGGGCTGTTTCCCCGCATGTGTCCCTCATCAGCGACCTTCAGCGTCTGGTTCCTAAAAAAGCCAGGCTGCTTACTCAGCCGATTGTACATAATGGCCGAAAGTGGCCCCCGCCCGACAGAACGGCCCACTTCGAAGAGGGCAGCCACAGTTACCCAGCATGCATTTTCTGAAGCACTCCCCTCCCCCCCGGCCTCGTTAACACATCCAACGTCGTGCACGTTGGTCGCCGACATGCGAAACCGCATCGAATGTGGAGACTCTTGCGAAAGGTTTGCCCTGAAGTGACACCAGGGATGGGTTTGTCATTCTGAAAATCCCCAGTGTGGGAGGATGGTCACGCTCTGACGTCGATCCCAGAACCCAAACGAGCGAAGCGACTTTGAAGAAGACTGCGATAAAGATCCAGGGTGTCGATAAGTGTCACGCAGCTTTCGTTTGTGCAAAGCGTGCCTCTCCTCGTATGTCGGGGACGGGGCGGTATCCTGGCAAACACACCTGCGCAGGCTGAGGTCTGTGGCTGAAAACCAAAACTCTGTTCGTTTCAGGTCGGGCTAGAATGCGACCTCATGTCAGCGTGAGGAATTGACAGTAACAGGTGAATAAACAGCCCCAAAAAAGTTGGATTTTTTAGGGCTAGAGGCTGGACTTCAGGCAGATGTTTTTGTAGCTTGATCAAGCATTTTGTTTACTTTTTATTTATCACGAGGACCTGCTTTTTCTGTCAGGGCTCCCCGCTCATTTTTCGGCGATCGGTTAGAGCCTGTGACTTGTTCCACGGCGCTGCCCTCCTCCTCGTCTCTGCAGCCGTGGGAGATGAAACCTGGAGGTTTGAGCTTAAATATTCATGACCGCAAAGACGAAAGGTTACATGGAGTTTAGAGGAAGGCTGAGCTTCAGATGATCAAAGCGGGGGCCGGATCGCGTGCGTGTGAGTGAGTGAGTGAGTGAACGGGGGAGGGGCTCACAGTGCTGCCAGCTCACGTTACCCTGGTCCACACAGGCCCGGTTTTGTTTACCGGGCGGTCGCTAACGGTCAACTGGAACCAAAGAGGAGGGGGGGGGGGCATGAAAATGAGCCTTTATGAATAATCCTTCATATTACTTTATGATGACATTAAATCAAGATACTCACCCTGGGGTGTCAATCAGTTTTTGGCAACTATTTATCCAATCAGGGCTGCTGTGATCCAGGAAACACACACACTGGAGCAGTGTTATTCACTGCCACGCTTACCAGTGTACTGGGGAGGTAGGGGGGGCACCTTTTACTTTTTAAAAGCTGGCTAGCCAGAAGTCGTCTTGATGCTGCCTCACTCGATTGTTAGTTAACTGCATAGCTGCACATTATTGGGGAAGTTGTGTTGCATCTAGATTTAAAAAATAATAATAATAATAAATCTGATGGTCAGAATGATATGCTTATTTTTTAATTTGGTTACAGGCTGTCACACAGGCCTCTGGAGGCCACCAGTGTCCCGCAAGCCAAGCAGTGAAGACCACTGCACTAGGGGGACGCATGAATCACATGAGTAACATGTGTTTGGTTTCAGCCAGAAACCGAACAAGTACAGGAATTGACTTAGAAAGGACTTAGAAAAACCCATAAGGCAGGCAGATCAAATTTATGCCATTTCCAGCATTGATGACATAATAAAAGCTCCATGGTTACTTGAGTAACTTTTAGAAGGGAAATCCTAATGCGGGAACAATCCAGTGTCCAAATTCAGGGGCCGCATCCTTCTAAGGCTGCCTTCGAAGGCCGAATGTGTCACAGAGGTGTGACAAGGCTGTCCCATTTCGAAGGCTCCTGGAAATGTGGTCAGGAGATTCTTCTTTCTTTTGGCAAGTTGCAAAAGATCCGCCCGTTTGATTCTTCACAGCCCAACATATCCTAAGAGTCATTGCACGGACCTTCGTAGGCTACACCATCATGGACGCTGTCCTTTGTAGGATGCAGCCCTTGAATTTGGACACAGGCAAGAAATGATCGCTGGACAGCGACCAATGACATAGTGCTGAGCTAGTCTTTCGGAAGTGGGTCACTGGAGAACATCAATCTTTCTTGGTAGGCCCGCAGTATCCATCTTTACTCACGGCCCAGGCGGGGAGGAGATCTGAGGCATCCCAGGTCAACTGTGAGGTCTAAAGACTCATTCAGCTTTAATTATCTGAGCCTCCTAGCCACCTGAACCAGGCTTTGTGTAACAGCGCCTCCCCATGGCCAGTCCGTGGGCGCGTGATACCAGATTATGGGTGACCATCGCTTTTGGGTTCCACAGCGCGGTCATGCTTTTACCTTTAAAGATTATCTGATGTAGTCCGGTGGGGTTTAGCAAAACGCTGCCTACATTTTTGCCGGTAACCACGTTAAGATGTACAAAAAAAACCCAGTTTCCATGCCAACCGGCAGGATGAAGTGGAGGACGCGGGCCCAGCTCTCCACAGACCGCTCACAGAGCCTTCTCTGCTTGACTCTCTCTGCCGCCAGCGTCCTTTTTCCTTGAGAAATGCACGAGATGCTAAATAGCTGTTACATATTGTGAGAAGTCATTCTGCAGGTTTCCGCTACACTTCTGCAGTTTTGCTAAAACAAATGATCAGTGGCGATTCTAGAATTTTTTAAAGTATGGGGTGTATAAGAGGTGCCATAATTCATGCAGAGAGGCTAATTTTATCATTGACAAATGATGTTTTAAGTCAGTGAGTGACAGGGACAGAGTGGGCTAATGAATAGACTAACATAGGGTGCAGCCTAGGAGCCCAGAGTGATCGGGGGGCCCTATTGGCTGTCTATTATTATTTTATTACAATTTTTTAAATGATCTTTTATTGGTCATTTATTTGTTTGCAAGTTGGTGATTGGTTAAAACCGAATGGAGAGACCAGTGGCCTGTACTACGACGCGGGGTTACTGGCTTATCGGGGTATCTTGTTCGATTTAAAGTACAACAGTTAAAATGGACTTCATATTTGTTCACTTACATTTTGTCCAGACTACCTTAAATCTGACAAGTTACCCCAGTAAGCCAGTAACCCCGCGTCGTAGTACAGGCCCCAGTTCTTAAATGCATCTCCTTTTTGGTGCTCGTTTTATGTCGTTGTGTATTTTCTTGTATGCGTATGGCTGCTGCATATAACTCGTAAAAGCTTGGCGGTTGTTTTTCTTATGAGCTTAAGAGCGTCACACTCTCTTTTACTTTGTACAAATTGTTTTATAGTTACAGTACTAATATTTAATGGTTTTATAGTTAATTGTATTGTTTCGGGAAGTGGGGGCAGAAGAGAGGCCTACGGAAAGTGTAGCCTAGGAGCCCCTGAACTCATTAATGCAGCACTGGACAGGGGAGGGGGCACTCCAAGGGCCAATCAGCTTTCAACTGGGCATTTCATGTAGTATTTCAGTAATATTCAGAATATTTCTGAAATATTACTTAAATGCTGCTACTTAATTGGCAGTTGACTGACAGGAAGCACCCCAGAGGTTAAATGCTTTGCATTTATTTAATAACGCTAAGAAAGGGAATTAAGAAAAGGAGTTGAGCTGAAACCTGATCACCAGGGTCTCCTTGAGGTCCTGGGTCGAGCATCCCTGAAGTGCTGCATCTTCCCCGGAAGCAGGTTTATGCTTAACTTTTAGTGGCTAATGTTACATATAGTTATCCAATGCCATTGATAAGCATTTAATGGCTTTGAGAGAAAAGATTGTACCAGTTAAACTGATTGCAGAAACATCTTATTCCCAGTACGATGTGTGCATCAGTACCTGTGTTTTTACTGTTTTGTTGTTTTTTGCTTTTTTTTGAGAATGTTTACCCTCACGGGGCTGCCAAGCCATTTCCCGTAACGACACGCCGATATAATGACTGTGAAAGCCCCCCCACCCCCCTCAGATCACCGCAGCCGGTGGGAATTAAGGTCGCAGCTTAAAGCTTTCGAAGGAATGCAGGACAGCTGCTGTTCCTGGGCCAGGCTTGGGTCATGCTCTCTGCCCCAGAGCGCCCACCCACCGCGCCCAGGAGAGGATCTTTTGATGGAACCCCCCCCCCGACCCCTGGGAAAGAAGACAAAGGAAGTCTCTATTCAGCCCGTGCATCAGAATCTCATGCTGGACAGGTAGTTTCTAGAGTTAGAGCAGTGTTTCCCAACCTGGTCTTTGGGGAACCACAGTCAGTCTATGGTTCTGCTCCCTATGAGCTCCCTGCCAGACACATTTTTTTTTTCTTTTTTGGGGGGGAGGGGGGACACTTGGGCTGCCTCTGGGTCCCAGAGAGAGAAAGAGAGAGAGAGAGAGAGAGAGAGAGAGAGAGAGAAAGAGATATTTTGTAAGAAAGACTATAAAGGTCTCATCAGGTTTAACGTAGTATAACGATAACAATAATACATATGACAATTTTGTGACGACAAACTAAAGCAGACAGGTCAGGCCATTTTCAAATTGTGCATTTCATTACTTTATTTAAAATCTGTGCAGGTAAACACCAACAAATGAGAACATAAAAAAAGAATACAGGATATAGGTAATGTGCATGGGGTTGCCGCAGAAAAGTCGGACGATTTAACGTCTGTCTGAGGCCGCCCCCCGGGAGATGAAGGGCAGAAGTCAACCGGGCGGAGAGACAGGTCTGGTCTGGACAACAGCAACAGGACATGTGACGCGCTTTCCGTACTGGCCTGTAGATTCACTCACTGCTGGCGATGGCCATTGATGGGAATGAAGGCTGCTTAAGACTTTGTTTCTTTTTTATATATTCCCACATTCAGTGCTGTTTTCTTCATCGAACCTACATGCATGTACATGCAACAGGCCCCACTGTGGAGCACCAGACTTTTTTCCCCCCCCCAGAACAAGGATTATCATAAACTTACAACAGAGACACATGCAAAATAAGCATTTCCACCTCTTTCTTGCTATGTACATTATGACACAGAATTTACATTCGTTTTCAGAATTGAAAATCGGTATGTCGTCTTTTTTTTTGTGAACGGTACAAAATAGTTTTTTTTTTTTTAACGAAAGACCTATTTACATACATTTTAAACCACTCATCGAAACATCGACTGTAAATAGAGAACATGTACATTAATACTGAAAAAATATACATATGTCACACTGAAATCTTTTAAAATGTCATGTTCATGACAGGACAGTCTGATCAACATGCTTCTTCGATTCTACACTGGAAAAACACTGATCCGATAAACAGTAATCACAGCCAGGGCAGGCGGTCGCCTAGTGGTTTACAAACGGACCTCGTACAAATGGACCTCGTAGCTAATAGGTTAAGGGTTCAGACTCAGGATTAATGTTAGGATTAATCCTGCTGTGATACTTGTTAGTAGGGCAAACTGCTTCTGTGAATCATCCTGCTGTGCATATTGGCGAAACGTATATAAGTTAAACATATATAACATATATAATTAAAGCATTTGCTCAGGAATAAAGAGAAGGTTCTGGTCGAGCTGCTGCTCTCCACTCCTGTCCCATGCCCATGAGCCCAGTACAGGGGTCTGCTCTTCAGAAGTGGTCCCAGCCTTAATCAGTTTCACATCTTCGCAGAACCTTCCGGATGTAACAAGATACTTGGACATCTAACCATACCAGGTGATGATGGTATATTTGTATTTCCCTATTTTCCCAGAAACAGGCATTCCATAATCTCAGGCCTGACATCGATTTGATGTTTTCTGTCGAAAAATGAACCTAAAAGCAGTTCTGCTATGATACGACCCAACAACTCACATCTCAATCCCCATATCTCTTCCTCACAAATACATTAACGTTACATTTTTCAAGATTTGGCACTGCTGAATTTCAATATAGACAGCAAAAAACATCACCGAAGTATCAATGAAAGCCGTACATAACATCTTCTAAGACCAGCTCATCACGACATCGAAACATAAATCTCTCCCGTAACTGTTGGGAAAACTCACAACACCATAAGATAAATCTCCAACGTGAAGGACCAAATGAAGCTCTGGGTATGGGAACTGGCTGCTTCTTCGTGGACTGACCTTTACCTGACACCTAGCTCTGCTAAATACCAATATTTAGAGACCTTCTCTGTTCAGACAAAGACCCACATGGATCCTTCTGCAGAAAAGGCTCTCAGAGTGTGTATCAGTGATACATGTCTTTTTGTGAGCTGCTAAGGTGAACGACAAGGCTGGGTAGCATTAGTGTATCCCTGATTTGACGTTAGATTGGCTGTTGCTCAATCCTGCTTGCCCAGGTTACTCTCAAATTCCCGAGGTTTCAGAGAATATTTAATTTCCAGTATCTGCACAAAACCTATTTGTAGAGTAAATCCCTGGATGAACATGAGGGGATAAAGACTGGACTGACTGAAGTAGCACTGACTTTTCGGTTTTTTCAAAGTATTAACAGGCTCGGAAAAGTACAATGTGATGTAGGGGCCCTTTTGCAAATAACCTCATAAGGCTAGGATAATTTCAAAGCCTCTGCGTGGATGTTTCTGAACTCATCTAGTGTGGGTGAGTTTTCCCATAATTATTTTATTTTGTGCATAAATCTTTTCATTTTAACCCCACCAGACATCTCTGGTTTTCAAAACAGGAACCAAGATGCAGATTATAAATAGGTTAAAATACTACAAACAAAACAGTCATTCAGGTTTGTGTTAATTCTGTTAGTCGCATTTGCGATGCACTTAACTGACCCAAACATACTCCCATCTTAAACATGCTTAAACAAAACTAGTAAGCAAAGCAAACGCATTACAAAACCCAAAGACACCGGGACCTTCAAGTCCCGAGTAGTTAAATCGCATGCCCTTGTGCTGAAGAGTCAGCATTTCTCCAGAGACCCATTGAGCTGCCCACCTTCTTCTCCTCGCTGTTCGTCGTGTGGCTTCAGGTGACATTTTAAGTTCAGTTTGTGGTCATAGTCTTTCACATCCACCTCAGATTCATCCTTCACCTGAACCTCATGATGCTCCTCTGCCCCAAGGTCTCGTACCTCCCTTGCGAGATGAGCATTGCCCTTCTGAAGCATGTAGTACAAGATGGGGTTAGACTTTGTAAGTCTTGGGGAGTCAAAGTCTGAGTCCTGTTTATCTTTCCTGCTAATCACCCCCTTAATGGGTCCCTCGCTCTCTTTGTTAAAGGGAACAGGGTTTGTTTTTTCCTGGCGTGCACCTGGGTAGCCCCAAGGTGAATCAAGAATTGTTCCTTTGAGTTCTGAAGGTCCCAGCCCCGGCACACCAAGGTTCCACTTTGAGCTGCTGGAATCGTGAGAAAGACCCAGTGACATACTCCCATTGGTCTTGCAGTGGGTCAACAAGGCAGGGGGGCTGGAGGTGCCCCCAGGCTGTGCTAAGTCCCTCAGGCAGTTGTCCGAGAGCAGCAGCTGCTTCAACACATTGAAGGTCCGCCCACCTTTTGGTGGGGATTCGCTACCAAGACAACTGGCAGGAAGATCAGCTAGCTGCGGGTTTTTCGTATGTCTGACGCTACTCCACTCTGGCAACCTAGAAGCTGGGCGGTCACCCGCGGCAGCAGTACCTTTTTGGGTGGCTTTGCCCGCTGACATTTGGGTGGGATCGCTGCTCAAGCGACTCTCCAACTCCAAGCAGATCCTCCGTTTCTTAGGGATTACAAGTCCTTGATGCTCCTGCCGCTCCTCGTTTGCATTCCCCACACTCACATCTGCTTGTGCATTTGCTTGGTGGTTTCTTGGCTGCTGTTTTAAGAGCTGGCTGAGGAGACCATCCTTGGGGACAGACTCGGTAGGAGCTGGCTCGGATTTGACGTCCTGCTGCGGAACAGAGCCTAGGCAACGCCTGGCATTCTCATTACAGGACCTCTCAACCCCAATAGCATCATCAGATAGTTGACCTTCATCTTCTGGCTCAACTTTGATCTTTACATCCGGGGAAGGTCCATTGAAGCGATCACAGGTAGTGACTTTTTCAGACTGCTTTTCATAAGAGTCTGTCAAAAACTCTCTGCTAACCTTGCTGCCTGGTTTGTCTTTGCTGGTACTGTTTCCCAGGAGAAGCTGTAAGACCGTTCTCCTCTCAAGAAGATTCTCAATCTCTGACACAGGCGAAGACAGGCCCCGCATGTGAGGTCTATGGTTCTCCTGGGGCCCATCTAACATGGGGGACTGGTTCTGCTGAACTGGCACAGGAAGTCTTTCCGGTAGAGTCTTATCCGCTTTGATTTCCAGTCCCCTACACAACCTTTTACTGGGGGGCATAGGAGCGCCATGTGGTGGAGAAGGGGCAGCATTCTGCACTCCGCACTGCGCTAAGTTCTGCAGAAGTTTACTGGCACTAAAAGCGGGCTCTTGGACACTTTCGCCTGGGTGGGACTTGGACTTACACAAGTCCAGGGGGGTAGACTGAATATGAGGAGAAGCGTAAAGGCAGTATGGAGACACAGTGCCACTGGAGTCTTGCCCACTGGGAAATGTGGACGAGGACTGAAAGTTCCTATCAGGCATCCCATTGGCAGGACTCTGTGTCACCGATCGCTCGTTGAGAGTCGTTGGCGTAAACCGTCCTTTAGGCACGTTGCTGAGCTTAGGAATTACGTCACACTGAAACTCTGAAGGATGCTCTGTGATCCTGCTTGGCCGCTCTGCATTCTTATGATCCTGCAGTAATTGCAGGAGCGTGACTTTCTGTGGGGATTTCACCTCTCGCCTCATTTTCAGCTCCTCCGTCTCTGACCCCGGCGTCTCCGGCTTCCACTTCTTTATCAAGGACTCTGTCAGCTTGTCCAGAGAGGAGGAAGAGGATGAGCCAAGCACAGGCCCAGTGCTCCTGCTCTTGACAGAGAGGTCGATAGGGGAACAGCAGGAGTAGGAGCTCTCTGCGTCGCTGTTCTCCTTAGCGTGGCCATTCTCCTGGTTGGAAAACTCTCCATCTGACGGCAGTGGGGATCTTTGGACAGGAAGGGTGCTGTCTTCTCTCTCTGGGTGGCCATTGCTACTGTTGTGGTTGTTCAGAAGAAGCAAAAGCAAGCTGCTGCAGGTCTGCGAGGGCCTGGCACTATGCTTGCTCAGAGGACGCTTGTCTCGGGCAGCGAGGGAATTCTGGGGAGAGCCATGAAGCCGGCTCTGTCCTGGAACCGGGGATGGATTTTGTTTATGGGAGTCTAGGGGCAGATGAGGGTGTGTTCCGTGTTGGGCATTTAAGGAGCTTACGGCATCTGGGGTCAGCCGAGGCTGCCCGTGCTTGTCCTTCTGAGTGGCCATGGCGGCGAGCCGCTCACTGGCTGCCCGGCTGGACAGCTGGGCCTTCATGGCCTGCTCCCGGGAGTACTGCTGGAGGTGCGCCTCGCTGGACAGCAGCAGGGCCAGCTGACTACAGGCCACACTCGGCCTGGGCGAGGATGCTGGGCTGGACCGGACCTTTGCCAGACCAGCCACAGCTTTCAGGCGCGCGGCGCAGGAGTCGGAGCTGGAGAGGCGCGGGGTGTCCTGTGGCGGACTCTCATGGGCTGTCCGCCGGCGGTAAGGCACATCGCCATGGTGCTGTGTTCGGCTCCTCCTCATCAGACTCTTCAGGCGACCAGACGCTGTCCCACAGCAGCGGGGGTCCTCCTTGTTTGCCTGAGGCTCCTGATGCTTGGCATCTGGCTGTTTTGATTCCGGCTCTTTAAGGTCCGGCTCCTTCAGGTCCTGCTTGGGTTCCGATTCTTTCAGGTCCCGCGTGACCTGCTGTGTAACGGCAGCGCCATGAAGCCGTGAGCCAAAGGACTGCAACAGCGAGGCAAGCAAAGTGCTCTCCCCCTGAGCGGAGCTGTCTGCCGCCCCACCCCTGGGGGCCATACCCTGCTCATTGGTGCCCCCGGTGGGAACCCGCAGTGCTTGACCTTCCGGTTCCCTCCAGGCCTCAGACCGGAGCAGCCGGGCCTTCTTGAAGTGCCGCGGAGGCCCCCCGGGAGACGGCCTCTTATCCTGCTGAGCGGGGCTATGGGGGGGTGGCGGGGCCCTGGCCGCCCTGTCGGCCTGATCCTGGCCGCCAGGCCTGCCCTCAGGCCTTTGCGCAGCCACGGCACCGCTTGGCCGGCCAGCCACCTGATGCATCAGTAAACCTTCCAGATATGTTAGAACAGCTGAATCCTGGTGCGTCTCTGAGCCAGGCTCCCCCCCATGAGTCATGTTCGACGTCAGGATCGCTCGAGCCGTCAGGCGGGACTTAGAATAATCACACCGGCTCACAGGCGAAACCTGTCCGGCCTTCAGGGTGGGCCGCCGGTCACGGGGAGCGGGGTGCGTGTCTTATCTCAGACAGAACGACAGAAGAAGTCAGGTGTGGGTCACGACTCTCAGGGGCACGCCTTCTCCATCCTTGGAGGCAGGGAGGGTGGTCTTCACTCCAAGCCCTCTTCTTTCAGCAACAGTTAGATGATCATCCAGGCCGTCTTGATACGTCCTGTGACAGCGTCGGGGGGGGGGGGCCTCTGTCAGATGAATGACACCCTCTCTGTCTATTCTGACACCCTCCAGGGGCAGAGGAGGACCTAAAACAAGAGGAAGCAGAAGATGAAATATTAGAGTCGCAGCTCTGCACACTGTGACTCCACATGCATCAAAGAAGCTGGATTTTTGACAAGATAGAAACAAAACCCGAAGAAAACAGGAGATCAACAGGATCTGCTTCACAAAGGAGGTCTGCTTTCAGAAGGGATTCTCCATCTTAACATCTCCACCCACCCCCTGCTGTCCAGACTCTAGCGTACAAACAACTCACCCCCCGGCACTGGGGTCTGTGTCACAACCCGTGCCTTGCGGTTCGCACACTCCCCGAGGTGGGCGCGTCCGAAAGCACAGAGCGTAATCGTCACCTTCAAGGACACAGAAAAGTCCTTCGAGTTAAAAGTTTGCAGTGTGCGGCTCTGTGTCCTGCACTCGAGGGGAAAAGTAGAATGAAACCAGCCTGAGGACACAAAGGTTTAACGACAAACGACAAAGCTCTCCGAGTCTTCATTAGTACCTCAATTAGCTTAATTACTTAATTACTAATCTAATGTACAACTAATGTGCCAATTTAAAATGAACAGGGATTTCTGAGGAGCAAAAACACAGGTTAATTTAGGCCTTGTTCTGAGGATGAAACACATGACAGGCCAACAAGGATAACGTCTTAATTCAGTTCCGTCCATCAGTCTCAGTTGCAAGGTTAACATAAGCGGCTGACCTACATCTGACCACGGCGACTGCTTACAGACAACCTCTTTAGTTAGGGGCCAGCTGACGTCCTCCCATAAGCTTTAAAGGCAGGATTATATTTTTTTGTTGAGATCTGCTTGACCGTGGCTGGACAGGCTAGGAGGGGAAAGGTCATGGCCTGCTCCCGTTTGCCTAATGTTTTCATCCAACTCTTCCACAACAGTTTTTCTCGGCAGTACGTCTAGGGCCTCTGTGACTATTTTAAATACACGCATGACACCAAATGCTGCTCTATCAGGTCCTCTGTCTGAGGGGGCAGAGTCATGGTGTCAAAAAAAAACACAAAATGTTAAAATCTTGACCAAATCAGGATGTTACACACGAAAAGTTGTCATTCTGTGGATCATTGAATATAAATGATTTTATTGGGAAAAGTCGTAAAAAACTGGGTATGAGGTGCACAAAGAGACTCATCTTTTAGATGCCCTGTAACACCAGGGACTGCAAATCTATTGCAGTTCACCCCTGATTATGGACACATAATACACAGACACATGTAATGTTCAGCAGACATATAGGTAATCCATTTAGGATGTCTCATTTTTCAGCCAGATCTAGGCTGGTTGTCCAGTTCAATATTCAGACAGCATCTTGAATCTCCAGACTTCTGGGTCCTGTTCCCAGTATGAGTCATTAGTGGGCAAATCCGGTGGCTTTCCGGGTCACGAGATCTGGCAGCCTTGAGTGACCGCTGCTCTAGATCACGACGCTGCTCAGGATAGGAGTGACCAGCAAATAAATGAACCGTTAATGAAGAATACCTATCAGGAGACCAGGCGTATTAAATATCAGGCAACCAAATACAGGAAAAAGCATAAAAACCCAGAGAAAAGTCAGCAGGAATCAAGGTCGTTCACACTGGCGTCCGACCTGATGCAACAGCTGGTGCCCGCAGAAAACACTAATAAGAAGTGACGGGGCTTCTCTTGGTGGGCATTTCACGACATTGATAAGCTCCAGCTTAGCAGATGTGTCCTGAGCTGAATATTTCTGTCAAGGTTACAGTTTAGAGGAGACGCGACTGTGTTATGTGACATAACCAGTGAGCCAGGTAGAAGCAGAAGGTGTTGAGTTTCATTCCTCTGTGAAGAGCACAGCATCACATATGGTCGCTCTGTCTATTAACAGTTGTTACGAGAACAGCTACCATCAGGCCGTGAGTGTTTAATTTAGCAGCATCACACAAAAGGCCCGGAGAAGATGAGCGAAAGCCTGCAGCCGCCCTCACCGATCAATCACACTCAAATATCTCAAGTCACCTTGGGTTAATCTGTTTATTGCCGTCGTTGTGATAAACCTCCAGGCGAAACACCAATGACGACAGCAGCAGCAACAACAACAAGATCCGTAAGGACTGCTGAAGGAAACATAGCCACCTGAACTCAACAGGCTAAGGGAACCTCGACACACATCAGGTGAAGCTGGGAACCAGAACATGGCAGAGTAGGTGAAGGCAGGAGCCTGACAATGACACAGTGGAAGAAATTGGGAACCTGAACCCTGAACAACAAGCGGAGGCGGGAACCTGAACCCTGAATAGCAAGTGAAGGCGGGAACTTGAACACGGCATAGCAGGTGAAGATGGGAATCTGAAGACAGCCCAACAGATGAAGGCAGGAACCTGAACCCTGTACAACAGGCAAAGGCAGAAACCTGGTCGCAACACAGCAGGCATAGGTGGAAACCTTAACACAGTAGGTCAGGTCAAGGTGGGAACCTGAACACAGCACAGAATACAAAAGCAGGGACCCGAAGACCTGGCATTCTTACCCCTCTGATAGAAATTACAGGTCCAAGCTCCGGAATCCATAGGAACAAAATCTCTATTCACACAATCGGTTACCCCAACAGCCTACACACCTCCAAAGTCACTCTGTCACTCAGTACGGTCATTCATGGCAGCGGCAGGCCATCACTAATAGCACAGTCTCATAAAGACACGTCTACTGCCCGCTCCCTGATCCTCAATAACACGGGAAGCTACTCCCTCCAGTTCGGCTCTGACACGGACGGCGCGGCAAGAGCCGGGAATTCGGTTATCCGGCAAGCAGCGCCAGCAGAAACGCCAGATGTGCCTGTTGCCGTAGCGATGGACAAATTGAGGAAGTTATTAGAGAAAATGTATGCGAGTGACTGCTCAGTGTCAGCTTACATGAGGATCACAGGGAAAGCAGCCCGCTGGCTGAACTGCTTAACAGGTGAAAACACCAAGGCACCGTCACATAATTCCTGTAACAAATAACCAAAATCAAAGGTGTGTGTTTTCTAGAATGTCGTATAATTGTATAATTTGGCTCACTGGAGGTGCTGGAGAAGCTCCTGGCATATTGCTCCTCTTTTTCATTTTAACGTTCCATCTCTTCCTCAGGATGAACCAAGTCGGCGTTTTTCTGGTGACATTAACTGCCTCCCTGTTCCGGCTGAAACCAGTTTCCTGTAGGAGTGGGCCCTGTGGGACACGCCGACACAGAGACGCCAGTGCAGCAGGCATCCTGCCGACGGTGACACGCCAGGCACAAACACCGGGGCTGGGGGGGTTGGGGGGAGTTCCTATCACCTACCTCCCCCAACCTTTCCGCTGGTGGGGGCCTGTTCTTCCTGGGATCCCTAACGAATGTCCCCAAGATCAGTGCAGAAGGGCACGGAATTCCCCGGATGTGACTGTACCAGTGTTCTGAGGAGCCTGAAGCCAGCCAGCAGAAGCATGTCAGCAAGCCCCTTTTAGATGACGCTCTTTTTAAATAACACATTCGTCGTTGGTGTCAGCCAACCCTACAGAGAGCAGTTAACCAGTTGGCTGGCCCCCGATAATGTGGGAGGCCTTACCCGCCCGTCTTTGAAGTGTAGGGCCACAAACTACTTAGTTAACTAGACATAGTTAACAAAATAGTGCGTCCTGCCCTCAGGGTATGGATATATATATATATATATATATATATATATATATATATAGCTTCAGACAGTGACAGTGTTTACCACCACTTAAACCACAGGGGTGCCCCTGCTGGCCATAAACGGTCATTACAGTCACTACACTAGGGAGCAGGAATTATGATCACGTCAGTGCAGGGAGAAGGACGAGCAGGACAGATTTAATACCCTCCCCCTCCCCAAAGCCAACTACACAGGCTCACAGCCATCCTGAGAATCAAAATTCCCAAACCATCAGCTCCTGTGCGACCAGCTCATTGGAGTTTGGCGTTTTACTTAGGTAAAAATGTTCTGAGGGCAGAAAGAAAAATGATTGGTTCAGAATTATAACCAATCAGATTGTAGAGGACGTGGGTCCAAGCACCTAGAGGAGGCGGGACCATCTGATTGGGTGGTCCCGTCTCCTCTAGTTGCTTTGACCCACGTCCTCTACAGTCTGACCGGTTCAGAGAGATAACCATTTTTCATTCTGCCCTCAGAACATGTTTGTGTAAGTAAAACTCCCCTGGGCAAACAACACCCCAAGGAATAGCCCCGGCTTTCACACCCCTGTTGACCAAAGGGCTTTATCACTGCTAATCCTCATTAGCGAGGCTCCGCAGATCTTTGATTATTTGTTAGCGTCACTTCAGAAATGATGGATCTGAAAAACTGTAGGTGTTTAAGTAGGTAATGATCTGGGGGGATGGGGTGGGGGGGGGGGGGTTTTTCTCAAATCCGACGGGGGTGTTTTATTACAGCCACAACAAGCGTGATCGCTCGGAGTAACCAAGCGGCGAACCAAAGGCCAAAATAAACCGCGGCAAAACAGCAGCAGGCGATAGCTGTGGCCGGCAGTGCCCAAGGCCGTGCCCTTGACACACTGACACGCGGCTACTGTCATGTGACACCCTGTCATCCGCCACCTGGCAGAACACCGCCCCCCCCCCCAGCACACCGCAACTCCATCCTGCGGGGCGGGGGGCACACCCACGGGCCCAGGGTCACCGCGTCCTCGTCCATAATCCGTACACAGACAGTGAAAGAATGCCCAATTAGACAGCTGTCACACAGAGGACAGCTCCCTCCCTGTCTGTGGGACAGGCCCTCTGGGTGTGTGCCTAAACAGTTTCAACACCAGCGGGATTGTGGGATACCAGAGAGGAGACTCACCGCGGCTCGGTTTAGGGGTGTCACCATACAACAGCAAGAGGGTCTTGTCATTTTTGTCACTGCAGGTGTCATACCATCACCAGAAAGCTATGTATCCCAGCATGCTCTGGGCTCCTTACTTTTCTTCTCAAAATAATAACTTCTCATTTAGGGGATAAAAAAAAACATGTTATGTTAACAGAGGATGGCTCTTGATTATAAAATGATATACAAGAAACGGATGAAGGGTTCGGGTCGAAATGAACATCACTTCGCGAAGATGAAACTGATTCTCTTTGCAATGGCCACCGCCATTCAGATCTCACACAGAATCGAGCAGCGCGGCTTCCAACACTCTTGAGTTTAATCAGAGATAAACGGGGGCCCCAAAGGCAGGCCACATCATCCCCGCGTCCTTAATTAAAGGAGTGAGGAGACGAAGGCGAGTCACTGGGGAGGCTGCGTATGTGCGAGCAGCTCTTCACACTGGCTCACACGCGAACCCGGACACTGGCATTTCCCTCAAACCACGAGCGTCACATCATTTAGGAAGTTCATTTAGGGTCACTGTAGGGTCACCCCACCCCCAGGGCTGGACATGCGGCCGAGGTCAGTTTACACGCTCTTTGTGTGTGACACTGTGAAGAAGACACAGATAATGTTTCAGAAAGGACCGGAACAACTGGAAAAAAAAAAGGAACAGGCTCCACAAACACACAGGTGTCTAAGAAACATGGACCGGTTCAGGAATGTAGGAGTTTAGACCAGTAAATCCAGTTTGAGCAGAGTGCTAAATCTATGTGAAGGGGGGGGGGGGAGTAAGACCCTCAGTCCCTCACGGCACTCGTATGTCCACCCCCCTCCCACCCCCGGACCCGGCGTGGCGCGCGGCTGTCTGTGAGGCAATGCCTCAGCGGGTTGCGAGCGTCTGCGCAGACGGCTGCGCGCCAACGGCAGACCGGCGCTGTCCTGGTGGGAGGGTCCACAGCGTGAGCAGCCCGATGAC